>JACEFZ010023416.1:0-104099 GCA_014155875.1 Cepaea nemoralis
CGAATATTCTAATGTGTATGTAGAATTAGACCAGTGAATCAGGAGCAAAGCCTGTCACATCACTGTGCTGAGCACACAACAGCACCATGTATTCCGGACAGTGAACCTCATCCAGAAGTTGTTTCTCCGTCCGCGTGACAACTTTCTCCAATCACTCGAACAAACAGGATGCTGGTCATCAGATAGACACTGTTCGATCTTGGTCTTCACTCTAAACATACGGTGAAGTTACTCTGTTTCATAATGTTTGTTGAACTTATAATCTTTCAATTAACTGAAATGTCACTTGGGGAAAATATACTGTTCATAAGTCTCTTATTATAAAATTTTCCCCTCTTTAAAAAAAACAAAACCTATTAATGTTTTAGGTATATATATATATATATATATATATATATATATATATATATATATATATATATATATATATATATATATATATATATATATACATACATATATTTATATATATATATATATATATATATATATATATATATATATATATATATATATATATATATATATGTCTTAGTATATGAGTTATTAATCGTCGGTGATGATGCTTATCACTCATTAAACACAACACTTATGTTCATTAAGTCCGGCTCAGCAGAAGCCAGGTTTCTGCAGACCAACTAGGTTCTGAGCCCCGTGTAAAAGCCTCTCAGTAATCTCGGTCTTCATTCCGTGAGCCATCATTGTATAATACTTTGAAACTGCTTCTTTGTAATAAATCATCTCACACTCAAGTGGAACACTCAAGGGGAACCTGTTGAGTAGAGAACATCATGGTGAGGCCAACTCAATCCTGACCGTAATTAAGTGAGTGTAGGTCAATAGCAGCACTCAGATCTATAACAGAGATCCGATCTCTGTCATACGGCCAAATAGCTCATCACATGGTCTTAGACATGGCAACATCAGGAAAGAATAAAGGAACTGGCAGAAACCCAGCAGAGGCCCTACTGGAAGATCCTACCTTTTCACATTCCTCTCATCCCTCCCAACCATCCTCAATCTCTTTAATTATTATCCCATTACATTGTCCTCAACTCCCCGAATAAAATTATATATCACACAAGCTAGTTAAAGCCATACAATAGGACATTAGTGCCGACGCTCCTATAATACTTTCTAGCACCGCACTTATAGGACATTCTATCACCGCACCTATAATACATTGTATCACCACACCTATAATACATTATATCACCGCATAGTACTGTACTCTATTCCTAATCATACTCTAAGTTAGATATGATTAATAGATTATCATATGCCTATTCCGGTTGCTAATGGAAACTATGCAATCACAGACTGGATCTATGTCCGCCGATAAATATCAACAATTTGACACTATAGTTTCTTTCATTGACCACAACTCGGAAACTGCACCGATCCTTAACACTTCAGAAATCTTGGTCGACTAACGCAACTTGTTTACTTCAACGGCCTTTATATCGGCTTTTAGTGACGTCACCAATTTGTCTAGACGCTGAGGCGTCGAGAAATTGTTTTTCTCTGTATTTTTCCCAACTCTATGTGAACCTCTGTCTGGTGTCCTCTTTCATCTGGGAAATTGTCTCCTGTCTGTGATCTAGAGATCTTCTCCACATCACAAGACTCCTTAACACTTCTGGCCAGACATTCCGTCTATAACTTCAAAGGCCGACTCCCGCCGTGCAGACGGATGACGCCGTTGTTCGTCTCGAGCAACAATTTGTTAACAAAATGCCGACCGGTGTAGACATTGTAACGCGACGTATTTTGTGTCTCAGTCCATTTAACATCAAAGGGTTTGCTGGTGTTTGGGCAGACGAACGTCTCTTTTTTTCCATCGATCGAACTAACAAGTTTATTTTTCGCGACAATACATGAAGCCCATAAACGGGCACTCTCCCGCTGTTGATGCTTCATTTCGACAACGAGAGCTACAAGATGATCAAGATGTAATTAGTAGGTGTGATATATACAGACCCCACACACACACACACAGAGATATTAGGATGTAACCAGATAATGATGCATTACAACACACACTGGCTGTCTGGGATTAGATATACGCTGGCCATGTTTCCTCCACGTATTTTACATATTTTATTGTCAGCAGCCTAGATTATAATGTCCGAGGGATGTGTTTTGCTCTAGGATTGTCAGTATGATGTTTCCTGTGTAACGATATTTTCTCAAGTTAGGTTAATTCAGGAGTACGAAACGCGCAGTTTATTTGCCCCTTATCTATAAATGATAAAACCGTGAAGATAGCAACAGCAGGAAGTAATATATATCGGCATGATAATAACTGCAGACATTACTCTAATCTGGCTCTAGAGAATGTTGTAAGGAAGGTAAAGGAGAAATGTGCTATTGGAGGAACATCAAGACTGCTTAGTTATGCAGATGATATAGACATTATAGTGGAAAATGAAAAAAACAAGATCGGAAATATTGACTCACTTCAAGGAAAAAGCTCAACATATGGGGCTGGTTATCAACCAAGATAAGACAGAATATATGGTAATTTCAAGCGAAGGAACAGCTAAAAACTCGGGCCACATACAAATAGATAATATGACCATTAATAGAACGGAAAGATACAAATACCTGGGTACAATTTTCAACTGCTCCAACATAATAAGGGAAGACATACAAGCTAGAATAAACTCTGAAAATAAGATATACTATGCACTAAATCTGCTAAAGTCAAATAAATACATTAATGATCTGTTTAAGTCCCCGCTAATCACTGGTACCATGAAGGCTAATAGACTGCAATGGCTGGGGCATATAGAAAGAATGGAAGATAATAGGGAAACAAATCTCGCTTACACTCAGGACATAAATGACTGTAGACCCCGAGGTAGACCAAGAAGACGGTGGAGAGATATTATACATACTGACCTACAAGCACTCGGAATCAGCGACTGGCAAGAGAAGGTCAACCAGAGAGACGAATGGAGACCTGCAGCAAAGAACCTCAATGGCTCGGAATGCTGAAGAAGAAGAAGATTACTCTAAGGAAAAAAAACACAGACACAGTAATGTATTGAGAATATCAAAGTAGAGGCGAAATAAAGAAATTAGTCTCTTGTTGGAAACACATAAGACAGGAGATACAAAGAAAATAGAGAACTATGCACTTGAAAGGGTAAAATAGAGTGTCAATAATATTATAAACAACAATTTGCATCATCATGAAGCAGGTGGTTGGCAGAACATCACTCTCATTTCAGGCTGCGGAAAATAGTTTGAAACTGTTGGCAGTTTGCCTGCCTCGTGCATATCCATGTCTAAGGTGTTGTCGTGTGTCCTTCCTACTGCTGGGCGACCTCTGCCGCTTCCTCCATGAACTATGCTCTCTATCATTGTTCTGTTCAAAGCACTCTGTCAACAGCTACTTAAGCTTCTAGGACATAATGCTTCCTAATGAGAAACCTTTCTTTGATGTTAGGATCCTGTAGAATGTCAACATTGTCATCTTTCTTTGCCATGGGTAAAGTAATTACCTGTCTGTAAATGTTTCTTCCAAAACACTGACATTCGACTTTAGTGATTGCGAAATGGTTCATGTCTTACATTTGTAAAGCAACAAACACGTCACTAAAATATCTGGTGTCAGACAGGATTGGAGATCCATGATTGCTAATCTCTTCTCCAGAGCAAAGAAAAATGACAGCACTAGTCTATGGGAAATGCAAATTTACTCATACGAAAATGTGAACACGTTCACAGTAATGATTCACAATGAACCTGCTGTGATAAACTTTAGCAATATATGTTTAACAAATACCCTTTATATGTATAATCCCATTCTTTTTTTCCAGGTAAGATCTATAATTACTCGCAGACGTATGACAGCCATTATTGCATGTTTGTTTATCGTTCTAATTTTATGTGGAGCGCCAGTCTACGCTGTTAACAGATTGAGTGCACAGTTTTCACCCGAAAGGAACGAAACAATTGTTATCCATTTATTTATGGATTATCGAGAAATTGTGGACACAGTAGTGTTTGCCGTCAACAGCTTTTTCATTCCGCTAACAGCTTTCTTCATCATTGTTGTTTGTACAATAACATTAGTGTATAAATTAAACAATATAACCAAGTGGCGGCAGTCTTCAAGCAGCGTGACAAACAACGTTACTAATCGCAACCAAAAAGTTGCTAAAATGGTGGTCATGATTTCCGTGCTATTTATTTCCTGTTTTGTTCCTATTAGCGTTGCCATGCTGGCCTTAGCGTTTGAGCCGGGGCTTTCATTGAATGGTAGACATCTAAATATAGGAATACTTCTTGGTGGGCTGGTATTCATCCTGGAGTCCGTTAACTCGACAGTAAATATATGTGTTTACTACACAATGAGCAGTAAGTTTAGAGCAACGTTTCATGCCATTTTCTGCCAAGACAATTGGAGTTCACCAGATGGTTTTGATTAGATGTAACACATTCTGTATCATACAATCAAGTATAGAAATAGGGCAATATTGATCAATATCTATGGGCATGTGACAAAAGATGTTACACATAAGTAAAAAACAAATTGTTATTATTTACACATCGACATTAATAACAGAAGTATCAAGAAAATAACAATAACATATGCTTGCGTATATGTTGCTTGTGGACTGTTTGTCTGCATTATTCCCAATATCATACAGTGGATTATTAAATCAATATAACATTTAGACACTTTAGACGGTTTTTTAAGCTCTTTGTTTTAAAAATGTGGAAAGTATAATATTGTGGACAAAAAGAGAAAACAAACGCTTCTATATTGAACGTTGATTGTGTTGCATGATCACGCAACACAAAATAAAGAAATAGACGATTCAAATGTATGGCACAAATCAACAGAGACCATGGGCTGGAACATTAGCCGTATGTGTCACTGTACTACGCACGAGAAACAGAGACAGACGGGGAAATAAGCATGTGGCCAGGTTAAACAGTCGGGTAATAAAATATAAATAATATTATAAGCAACACCACATTCTTCCAAATATCATGTGGCAGAGAGAATTGGAGACTCCTGCTATTGACCAGGTACCTTTGGGAAAGGAAGAAGACAAGTATCAAACAAATGCAATATTAACATAGCTATCATAAAAAAAAATTAATATACAGTGTTTTGTTTGTTTGTTTGTTTATTTCCTTGGTTGTTATTGTTTATTTTCAATCTTTCATACAAGCCACTTTCTGTAGGCTGTTGTTGTGTTTGAAGTATACTGGTTAAATATATTTGACTCGTGCATTAAGACAATATGGGTAATAATTACTACTGACTGACTGACTGGGACCTTGCCGTCTTGACATTTTAGTTTGTAAGATGGAGTTATATCTCTTCATAGATGAAGCCTAGGCTGAATTGTAGAGACCATGTGTTGCAGATACAGCATGATCCCTCTCTCTGCGTGCCTAGTTTACTCAAGAGGAAAGGTAACACCAATGCATCTAGAACAAGATAACCTGCAGACCTGCCGGAACAGCAAAGCAATAATCAATCTGTCCGTATGTCGAAGCTTCCATCCTAGACCAGTTGCCGACCAAGGCTGAGGGCAGGTCTGCAATTCCATGACATTTCGTCTTTAGGTTGCATTTCCTCACACTAGGGTAAGACTTCGTAACCTCCCAATTGTGCCCAATTTATACATTACGGACACTAATAGAAAGGTCAATAGAGAAACAGAGAGACATATATTTGTGCTTCATAGATTATACTAAGGCATTTGATAAAGTAAAACATGATGAACTGATTAAAATGTTGGAAGATATCAACACTGATGGAAAAGATTTAAGAATAATAAAGAATATTTACTGGAACCAAGTAGCAGCAATTAAAATGGGAAATAAAGAGGGTAGTTACGAACAGATAAAGCTAGGAGTACGACAAGGGTGTGTCTTGTCACCAGATCTTTTCTCCCTGTATAGCGAAGTAATAATGAGAGAGGTCAAAGAGATGCCAGGAATACTAGTTGGAGGTTATAATATAAATAATATACGCTATGCAGATGACACAGTATTGGTGGCGGATAATTAAACAGACCTACAACAATTATTAGACGTTGTAGTAACAGAGAGTGCAAGGAAAGGACTCTCCTTGAATATCAAGAAAACAGTAACAATGGTAATATCAAAGAAAATGGTGACACCAAAATGTGACATAGAAATAGAAGGGAAAATCCTTAACCAAGTTGATAATTTTAGATACCTAGGGGCATTTATAACATCAGATGGAAGATGTACAACAGAGATTAGGAGCAGAATAGGGCAGGCAAAAGCCGCATTTCAGAAAATGAAGAGTATCTTATGCAATAAGTCACTATCACTGAATGTAAGAAAGAGAGTGCTGAAATGCTATGTAGAACCAGTTTTGCTGTATGGCAGTGAATCTTGGAATGTAAATGAACAAATTAAGAAGAAATTAGAAGCAACAGAGATGTGGTTCCTGAGACGAATGTTGCGAATTCCTTGGACTGCCAGAGTAACTAACGACGACTGCCTGAAACAGGCTAAAGAAACTAGAACATTATATACAAACAATAAGACAGAGACAAACAGCTTTCCTCGGTCATGTGATGAGAAGAGAGGCATTGGAGAACATCGTAACAACTGGAAAGATCGAGGGGAAGAGAGGCAGAGGTAGACCAAGAGAAGTGATGCTGGATGGATTGAGACGGCGGCATGGAGGAATATCAGCAGCAGAGTTGATCCAGAAAACCAAAGACCGAGATCTATGGAGAGCCATGAACGCCTACGCCAGCCGGCATGGCACTTGATGATGATGATATATATATATATATATATATATATATATATATATATATATATATATATATATATATATATATATATATATATATATATATATATATATATATACACACACACACACACACACAAGAGAATGTGTGTTTGTGTGTGTGTATCCTTTATGCGTTCCCGAACGGTCCATCCGACTGAGATGCAATTTTGTACAGATGTTGTTCTCACTCTTGCGGATCCAACTGAAATAGTTAGTTAGTTTAAAATCAACAATATTTCATCAAGCACTAAAGAAAAAATCATTACGAGCTTCAGAAATATACGAGCAACGGGAAGAAAGACTGGAAACTAATCGAGAACGCACTGCCTAAGCACGTTCATCTGGAAACCAATCGAGTACGCACTGCTCAAGTACGTTCAACTGAAACAGGCGAGCAACGGCAAGCAAGCCTGGAAACCGTTCGAGTACGCGATGCTCAAATAAAATGGTATAGAGATAATGTATATTGCAGTAAAATAGAATCTATTCTTTTTAAGGCTATTCAAAAATAAATAAATAAATAAAATAAAAGAGTTATATTTATTCTCTGGTAACTAATAAAATATCAATAAATTAGCTGCGAGGGCCTATAGCGTACTCTGTGCGCTTAGAGAAATGTATTTGAATTTATACTGACTACTTATATGAATTAAATGAGACGCTCCCCTGCCAAGGTTTAGGCGACGCTGGGCCGGGTCGTCAGCTAGTGTTCTATATGTAAGTGGAAAATAATTAGACTATGGATATTTATAAGGGTATCCCGGTTGAGATGGGTTCATATCCTTTTTATCCTTCTTCATGAAGCCTGGAAATTGGCTTGTTACCCCCACGTGAACACTAGTATAGATAAAGAAAGTATCCTACACGAAATTAAGAAATGTAGGCTCCTTTGGAAGGTGTGGAGACCACGGAAGTTTACCACGATCCCTAAACAAGATGACATCCTCTATAATGAAAACAGGACTAATGTGATTTTGTCCGCCCACATAAGGTCTTCAACTGTCTATACTCATGTGATGTATACAATCAGTCAATCATGTGCCATGCCGGAAAGCGTGGGCGGTCATGACTCGCCATTTCACTCGATCACCAGAGTCGTGGATCAGCTCAGTGTTCCTGTCTCGTCCATGCCATGTGGCCAAGCCATCCAGGTATTTTCCTTTCGGTCTTCCTCTTGGTCTGTTCCCTTCGATCTTGCCAGTTGTCACTAAGTTCTCCAATCCATTTCTTCTCATAACATGTCCAAACAATTTTGACTGTCTACGTCTAATTTCGCTAATCAATTTACGATTTTCATTTGTCTCCTTTAGTACTTGGTCACTGGTTTTTCTGTCTGTCCATGGTATTCTTTGCATTTTCCTCAGAAACCACATTTCTGCAGCCATCAGATGGTTTTCAGCTTGACTGCACATTGTCCAAGTTTCACATCCATACAAAAGAACAGGCTCTATGTATTCCCTCAACACTCTTTTTCTCGTTTCAATTGACATCATTTTATTTGTCAGAATGGTTTTCATCTTGCTGAAGGCTACTTTCGCCATGGCGATTCTTGTTCTAATCTCTTCAAGGCATCTCCCATCAGATGTTATGACTGTCCGAGATAATTGTACCGATTCACTTGTTGAAGAATATTCCCATTTACTTGTATATTACATTGTGGTACTTCGTTCTTCCTAGTGACGACCATAACCTGTGACTTCTTACAAATTAATTCCAACCCCAGCTGCTCACTGTGTACAAAAAACTGCGTCTACTAATTGTTGTAGATTTTGTGCATTGTCTGCAATCAATGCTGTATCATCTGCATATCTAATGTTATTGATGTTTCGTCCTCCAATGCTGATTCCATTTATATCTTCTACATTCCTGAAAATATTTTCACTGTATAGGAAAAAAAGATCTGGAGACATTACACATCCCTGCCTAATGCCTCTCTTAATAGGTTGATATTGTCCCACTTCATTATCAATCCTTATGGCAGCTTGTTGTTTCCAATATTTGTTTTTATAAGTCTAATGTCTTTCCCATCCATTTGAAGATCTGCAAGCATATCTACCATGTTGACATGTCTAACTCTAACAAAAGCCCTTGTATAGTCAATAAAGCAAATGCTTATATCCTTGTTTACTTCCATAGCACGTTCACTAACTGTTCGCAGCATATACACAACATTTACTGTACCCTTTCCTTCTACAAACCCACATTGTTCTTCCCATATTTCAGGTTTTATTTACTTCCTCACGCTTTGCATGAAAATTCGTAGCAAATTCTTTGTGATGTGGCTCATTATACTAATTGTTCTATGTTTACCACATTCCAAGGTTCCTGATTTCTTTGGGATTGCAATAAATACAGAGTTACATAATTCAGAAGGTATATCACCAGTATCATATAATGTGTTCAGCAGTCTGGTGACTTGATCTAGTCCAAATTCTTCTAAAGCTTTAATCATTTATGTTGTGATGTTATCTGCACTGGGCCCTTCATATGCTTAAGAACATTTCGAACCTCCATCTTCAAAATTGGCGGCCCTTCATTATTAAAT
This sequence comes from Cepaea nemoralis, assembly GCA_014155875.1. Lineage (NCBI taxonomy): Eukaryota > Metazoa > Mollusca > Gastropoda > Stylommatophora > Helicidae > Cepaea > Cepaea nemoralis. The sequence continues at coordinate 9,351 of JACEFZ010023416.1, forward strand.
CTAATATCATATAGTTCCTCTCTGTTATCATTATACAGGTTTTTCACATAATCTGTCCATACATGTAGAATCTGATCTTTTTCTATTATGATTTTGCCATCTTTAGTTTTTAGACAGCCTGTTGATGTACTTGTTCTTTTATTAGTAAGTTCCTGAATTCTTGTGTGCACTAATTTGGTATTTTGACTGTTGTGTTGTTTTTCAATGTTTAAGCACTTTTCCTCAAACCATGCTTCTTTTGCCTCCTTACATAATATTCTGACTTGTCTGTGAATTTCTTCATATTTAGCAGGATTATTTTTGTTGAGTCTTCTTGTTTCCATTAGGTGTAAAATTTCTTCTGTCATCCATGTCTTACGACCCACCTTCTTTAATTTTGGAATAGTTGTTTCTGCAGCTTAACTGATTGAATTCGTCAACATTTCCCATTGATCATCCACATCCTGGAATAATATCTCTAGATCAGATAATATATCAAATCTGTTCTGCACTTCTATGTTGAATTTGTTTTGTATTTCCTTATCATTACTTAATGTACACAAATCATATTTAGTGTTTCCTGTTATATACTTGACTTTCTTCAACTTTATCCTCAGTGTTCCTGTGAGTAGTCTGTGGTCACTAGAACAATCAGCACTGGGAACTGTTTTTACTATTGTTAGTGCGTTTCTAAATCTTCTGCTAATCATAATGTACTCAATCTGGTTTCTGATCCTGCTATCAGGACTCCTCCATGTCCATAATCTTCTAGGGTGTTGCTTTAACCAGGTGTTTCCTACAATCATTTCCTGTTATTTTGCCTACTCTACGACTCTGTATCCTCTTTCATTTCTCTCACCTAAACCATAGTTTCCTACAGTGTATCTATCACCTTGATTTCCTACTTTTGCATTTCAGTCTCCTATTATGATGTTTATTTCTGAATTTTTACATTTCTTTAAGGCAGTCTATATGTCATTATAAAATTCCTCTGCACTATCTTCACTGGATTCTCCTGTTGGGGCATATACTTGAATAATATTTATGCTAAAAGGTCTGCCACTTAATTTAACTAGTAGAACTATGTCCGACACGGCCCAATATACTTGAACAGATTTTGATGTGTTCCGGTCCAAAATAATAGCCACTCCCCTTTGTCGGTCTTCACCTCCAGAATAAATAATCTTAAAATCTCAATCTATCTTGATGCCTGCTCCTGTCCATCTCGTTTCGCACATCCCTAGAATATTAAGTTTTTCTCTTTCAATTTCATATTTTATGTTCTCTAATTTTTCGTCGTCGTTTAACGTCCTAACGTTCCATGTGCTAATGTTAACGTCTCTGTCCTTCTCTTGGGATGATCAGTCTTTAGGCGAATCATAATGTACTAGGCACTTTTCAAGAGGTAATTTGCCGTTACTTTCCTCTATGGCAGTAACCGTACTGGTCATTTGAACGCAGCCATTGACTCGGGAGAGCTCCTCTGCCTGCCGTCGTGAAACCTGAGACCATAACTAATCAATATCTGTCGGCTGCCCTCAAAATTTCATCCAATGTATACATTGACGTATACATTGAACATATATTGCGTGGACTGAATATATACTATTATCACGAGACATCCAATGTGTGAACAGAGCATACACTGTTATCACAGAACAGTCACTGTGTAAACAGAAAATACACTGTCATCACAGAACAGTCACAGTGTGAGGAGAACATACACTGTTATCACAGAACATTGATCAAGAAATCACCCAAATTCTGATTTAAAACATAAAATGCAATATGAAATCAGAGGTTGGAGTGCATGTCATTCGGTGGAAACGCTTTGACAGTTGAGTGTGGCGAGGTGAGTGGCAGGACTGTGAGTTGGCTCTTCCGGAAGGGCTCTTGAACGGGGATGACAGGGAGACTCGGTCGGCTTGTTGTGGCACCAACCCATACACCGATGACGAAAACAAGAAAGCGAACGTAGAGGAGTGCGGGCAGCTCACCAGGGGAACAACTTGAGACTGCACTTAAATTCTCTGTCTTTGCCCACATCGAGACCTTATGAGGATTGGACGTGACCGGGACCAGCCCCGGTGAGGACAACACAAGAAACAACAAGCACATAGTAGTTCGAATAGAGAAAGAAACCAACAAACGAAAGACTGAGGAACCTAGTAGACCCGACCAAGGACCGGTCTTTATCAGGACCAGCATATGACAGAAAGAAAATAACCAGACAGTACAAAATAACTTCATCCGACAAACAGAGCAGAATCAATAAAACAAGTATGAACTAGGACTAACAAGTTCACACAACCACTAATCTCAACAATAACCAAAGCTGAGGAGGCAGGTTAGACGAGACCGAATTTGGAATTTTTAATTTTTTTGGGAAATTGGAACTGGAACTGGAATATATATATATATATATATATATATATATATATATATATATATATATATATATATATATATATATATATATATATATATATATATATATATATAGAAACAGATGTAGTCACCCAATTTTTAAAAAGATGACTTGTTGTCCCATGTGGAACTGGTGCAAGGCATTTTGGGACTTCTTATTTGCTACTTTCTGTCTGGGATGGTTGGGTATTTCATACCCATAGATAAAGGTCTCTGCCTTGGGCTAATTTCTCTTTCAGGGTCCCCTCCCAAGTTGAGATAAGCATGGTAAGAGTATACTGGCAGTCTTCAATCTTGTGGTCTATCCAATAGTTGATTACAATTTCTCAGAGTCCATCTTTGGGAGGATTGGTGTGGTGAGGGATGCATGAGAAATACTGAAATAACTGATCTGGTAGTATATGGACATGGTCATAATACCTATACATCAGTCAGCAAGTAAGTCTGCATCACCAGGACTGAATGAACACCATTCTTTTTCGTAGGCTCATATTTATACCGACCATCTGAGTTCAAGCCAAATACAAATCACATCAGCATTTGACAAACATCATATGCCATTATGATTTATAAAACATGTAAAGGGGAAAAATGGAAATAGGAAGGGGGAGGAGGGTTGTTCCACTCAATGGTGAGATCTCTACAACCTTCTCTCTAGATGGAATTCATTCCCATATCTGGTGGAATGTGACCAGTTTAGGGTTAACCTCCCTTAATATCTTCATGTCATGATGTGGTCAACTCTGTTCAAACAACGACAGTAAGATAAAATAAGGGCATACAGATGAGACCAGGTTGTCCTGTATGATAAAGTGCTGGTACCATATTTCTATGGCACTCGATAGATGATTTGCCAATATCACTCGTTAGTTAGTTAGTTAGTTAGTTAGTCTTTCCTCTTGAGCCTAAGTCGGCGCATAGGGCAGAAGTCATGGCTCTCCATGTCTGGCGGTTCGCTGCTACCTGTTGTAGATCTTGTATGTTCACTTGGCCGTTGAATGAGCCTTCTCTGATGATGGTTCTACGCAGGGTCTCTCTTGGTCTTCCCCGTTTTCTTTTCCCTACTGTTTACCATATGAGGGCTTGGTAGGGGAGTCTTGTCTTGTCCATTGTAAGTACATGGCCGATGTAATTCCAAAGGCGTTTTCTTATAAAATTGGATACAATATCTTGCTTAGTCTCTTCTCTTATTTGCGCACTGGTTTTGAAATCTGTCCACTGGATGTTTAGAATTCTTCTAAGACATTTGTTCTCAAAATTGTCTAATTTTTATTCTAAATCTACCGTTAGCACTGGAATCACACAAGAATTGAAGATTTTAAGTTTCGTATGTTGGCTGAGTGACTTTGACTTCCAGATGTTTGACAATTTATTGAAGGCACTAGATGCCAGTTCGATTCTAGATAATATTTCTGGTGCTGAGTCCCCTGTAGACGTCATTTTGCTTCCTAGGTATGTGACGCTGTTGACTTTTTCAAGAACATGGTTGCTTAATATGGTGTCGTTTGAACTGTTGGTAAGATCAATAGTTTTTGTTTTTGTGGTGTTAATTTGGAGACCAATTTGTCCTTAAACATTTTGGAGATGGTTTATTTTTTCTTGGACATCTGGGTGTGTTGAACTCAAAAGCAATATGTCGTCGGTAAAGTCCAGGTCTTCTAGAATTTGTCAACCCAATGGATACCCCTATTTGTGTTTGTGTATTTGCGCATGACCCAATCGATAGCTATTCCAAAAAGCATCGGTGACAAGACACAACCCTGTTTCACTTCCGTTTCCACTGAGAACCAGCCAGAGTTGCCTGATTCTGTTCTCACATAGCAACGTGTCTCATTATAGAAAGATTTTATGATGTTGGTATCCATTGGCACCTTGCCGTCTTGACAGACGATAGTTTGTGCTCTAAAAAGGCATAATAACTTTTAACTATGGCGGTAGCGAGTGTGACTGATAAGGCCAATTTGCGCTGTAAATGTCCGTTCACAGTGGGTGCATGTGAACACGTGGTCATTTCCACCATCATGCACCATCTTACGTCTCAAACGCTTGGTGTGTGACTTTTCTGCAATAATTTTCTCCTTTGACTTTATTCCATTTCTGATATTTGCCCTCCACGCAACACGTTCAGCGGCGACTTGCTCCCAATGTGCATTATCAATGCCTGTATCAATCATGTCCCGCTTACACACATCTTTGTATCGTAGTAGAGGCCGACCCTGAGATCTCTTACCCATCTGTAATTCACCAAAAAAGATATCCTTTGGTATTCTACCATCATCCATCCTCCTAAGATGTCCTATCCATCTAAGTCTACGAAGACTGAGCATGGAATAAACTGTCACACAACCTGATCTTTCCAATACTTCAGTATTTGTGATTTTGTCTTGCCACTTAATACCAAGAATTCTTCGCAGACACCGCATATGAAAGCTGTTTAAATTGTTCTCTTGGTGTGAGTAAGTTGTCCAGGTTTCACTGCCATAGAGAAGAGTACTAAGGACACAGGCTTGATAGACAAGGACTTTTGTTTTGGCAGTAAGCTTCCTGTTCTCCCAGACTCTTTTTCTTAACCTGTTCATTGTTGTTGCTGCCTTACCAATCCGGATGTTGATTTCCTGATCTAGGGATAATTTGCTATTTACCACTGATCCTAGATATGTAAAATGGTCTACTATCTCTAGTTCGGCGTCGTCAATAAAGATTGATGGTACCCCATGTGCACCTTGTGACATAATCTGTGTCTTCTTTTTGCTAATTGTTAAACCAAATTCAGAACAAGCATTGGAGAATGCAGATAGTAGACATTGCAATTCTTCCTCAGAGTGGGTCGTAACTGCAGCATCATCTGCAAAAAGCAACTCTCTGATCAGTACCCTCCTAATTTTGGTCTTAGCCTTCAATCTCTGAGCATTGTAGAGGCCGCCATCTGAGCGTGAGTGAATGTATATACCACCATCCTGATCACGAAATGCATATTTCAGTAGAAGTGAAAAGTATATTCCAAAGAGGGTGGGAGCTAGTACACAACCTTGCTTAACTCCACTCTTGATTTCAAATTCTTCAGAAGTTGCACCATCAAACTTGATTATACCCTTCATGCCTGTGTGGAACGATTCCACAATGGACAGAAGAGTTGGTGGGCAGCCAATCTTCTTTAGTGCCTTGAACAGACCCTCACGACTGACCAAATCAAATGCCTTTGTGAGGTCGATGAAGGCAATAAACAGTGGTTGATTCTGTTCACGGCATTTTTCTTGCATTTGTCGCAATGAGAATATCATATCAGTTCCTGTTCTTTCCTTTTAGTTTTTTTAATTAAGCACTTTCTCAAACCATGCTTCTTTTGCCTCCTTACATAATATTCTGACTTGTCTGTGAATTTCTTCATATTTAGCAGGATTATTGTTGTTGAGTCTTCTTGTTTCCATTAGGTGTAAAATTGCTTCTGTCATCCATGTCTTACGACCCACCTTCTTTAATTTTGGAATAGTTGTTTCTGCAGCTTAACTGATTGAATTCGTCAACATTTCCCATTGATCATTCACATCCTGGAATACTATCTCTAGATCAGATAATATATCAAATCTGTTCTGCACTTCTATATTGAATTTGTTTTGTATTTCCTTATCATTACTCAATGTACACAAATCATATTTAGTGTTTCCTGTTATATACTTGACTTTCTTCAACTTTATCCTCAGTGTTCCTGTGAGTAGTCTGTGGTCACTAGAACAATCAGCACTAGGAACTGTTTTTACTATTGTTAATGCGTTTCTAAATCTTCTGCTAATCATAATGTACTCAATCTGGTTTCTGATCCTGCTATCAGGACTCCTCCATGTCCATAATCTTCTAGGGTGTTGCTTTAACCAGGTGTTTCCTACAATCATTTCCTGTTCTTTTGCCTACTCTACGACCCTGTATCCTCTTTCATTTCTCTCACCTAAACCATAGTTTTCCTACAGTGTATCTATCACCTTGATTTCCTACTTTTGCATTGCAGTCTCCTATTATGATGTTTATTTCTGAATTTTTACATTTCTTTAAGGCAGTCTATATGTCATTATAAAATTCCTCTGCACTATCTTCACTGGATTCTCCTGTTGCGGCATATACTTGAATAATATTTATGCTAAAAGGTCTGCCACTTAATTTAACTAGTAGAACTATGTCCGACACGGCCCTATATACTTGAAAAGATTTTGATGTTTTCCTGTCCAAAATAATAGCCACTCCCCTTTGTCGGTCTTCACCTCCAGAATAAATAATCTTAAAATCTCAATCTATCTTGATGCCTGCTCCTGTCCATCTCGTTTCGCACATCCCTAGAATATTAAGTTTTTCTCTTTCAATTTCATATTTTATGTTCTCTAATTTTTCGTCGTCGTTTAACGTCCTAACGTTCCATGTGCTAATGTTAACGTCTCTGTCCTTCTCTTGCGATGATCAGTCTTTAGGCGAATCATAATGTACTAGGCACTTTTCAAGAGGTAATTTGCCGTTACTTTCCTCTATGGCAGTAACCGTACTGGTCATTTGAACGCAGTCATTGACTCGAGAGAGCTCCTCTGCCTGCCGTCGTGAAACTTGAGACCATAACTAATCAATATCTGTCGGCTGCCCTCAAAATTTCATCCAATGTATACCTTGACGTATACATTGAACAATATTGCGTGGACTGAATATACACTATTATCACGAGACATCCAATGTGTGAACAGAGCATACACTGTTATCACAGAACAGTCACTGTGTAAACAGAAAATACACTGTCATCACAGAACAGTCACAGTGTGAGGAGAACATACACTGTTATCACAGAACATTGATCAAGAAATCACCCAAATTCTGATTTAAAACATAAAATGCAATATGAAATCAGAGGTTGGAGTGCATGTCATTCGGTGGAAACGCTTTGACAGTTGAGTGTGGCGAGGTGAGTGGCAGGACTGTGAGTTGGGTCTTCCGGAAGGGCTCTTGAACGGGGATGACAGGGAGACTCGGTCGGCTTGTTTTGGCACCAACCCATACACCGATGACGAAAACAAGAAAGCGAACGTAGAGGAGTGCGGGCAGCTCACCAGGGGAACAACTTGAGACTGCACTTAAATTCTCTGTCTTTGCCCACATCAAGACCTTATGAGGATTGGACGTGACCGGGACCAGCCCCGGTGAGGACAACACAAGAAACAACATAGTAGTTCTAATAGAGAAAGAAACCAACAAACGAAAGACTGAGGAACCTAGTAGACCCGACCAAGGACCGGTCTTTATCAGGACCAGCATAAGACAGAAAGAAAATAACCAGACAGTACAAAATAACTTCATCCGACAAACAGAGCAGAATCAATAAAACAAGTATGAACTAGGACTAACAGTTCACACAACCACTAATCTCAACAATAACCAAAGCTGAGGAGGCAGGTTAGACGAGACCGAATTTGGAATTTTTAATTTTTTATTTCGAAATTGGAACTGGAACTGGAATATATATATATATATATATATATATATATATATATATATATATATATATATATATATATATATATATATATATATATATATATATATATATATAGAAACATATGTAGTCACCCAATTTTTAAAAGATGACTTGTTGTCCCATGTGGAACTGGTGCAAGGCATTTTGGGACTTCTTATTTGTTACTTTCTGTCTGGGATGGTTGGGTATTTCATACCCATAGATAAACGTCTCTGCCTTGGGCTAATTTCTCTTTCAGGGTCCCCTCCCAAGTTGAGATAAGCATGGTAAGAGTATACTGGCAGTCTTCAATCTTGTGGTCTATCCAATAGTTGATTACAATTTCTCAGAGTCCATCTTTGGGAGGATTGGTGTGGTGAGGGATGCATGAGAAATACTGAAATAACTGATCTGGTAGTATATGGACATGGTCATAATACCTATACATCAGTCAGCAAGTAAGTCTGCATCACCAGGACTGAATGAACACCATTCTTTTTCGTAGGCTCATATTTATACCGACCATCTGAGTTCAAGCCAAATACAAATCACATTCAGCATTTGACAAACATCATATGCCATTATGATTTATAAAACATGTAAAGGGGAAAAATGGAAATAGGAAGGGGGAGAAGGGTTGTTCCACTCAATGGTGAGATCTCTACAACCTTCTCTCTAGATGGAATTCATTCCCATATCTGGTGGAATGTGACCAGTTTAGGGTTAACCTCCCTTAATATCTTCATGTCATGATGTGGTCAACTCTGTTCAAACAACGACAGTAAGATAAAATAAGGGCATACAGATGAGACCAGGTTGTCCTGTATGATAAAGTGCTGGTACCATATTTCTATGGCACTCGATAGATGATTTGCCAATATCACTCGTTAGTTAGTTAGTTAGTTAGTTAGTTAGTCTTTCCTCTTGAGCCTAAGTCGGCGCATAGGGCAGAAGTCATGGCTCTCCATGTCTGGCGGTTCGCTGCTACCTGTTGTAGATCTTGGATGTTCACTTGGCCGTTGAATGAGCCTTCTCTGATGATGGTTCTACGCAGGGTCTCTCTTGGTCTTCCCCGTTTTCTTTTCCCTACTGGTGACCATATGAGGGCTTGGTAGGGGAGTCTTGTCTTGTCCATTGTAAGTACATGGCCGATGTAATTCCAACGGCGTTTTCTTATAAAATTGGATACAATATCTTGCTTAGTCTCTTCTCTTATTTGCGCACTGGTTTTGAAATCTGTCCACTGGATGTTTAGAATTCTTCTAAGACATTTGTTCTCAAAATTGTCTAATTTTTATTCTAAATCTACCGTTGATTTCCAGCTCTCACATCCATACGTTAGCACTGGAATCACACAAGAATTGAAGATTTTAAGTTTCGTATGTTGGCTGAGTGACTTTGACTTCCAGATGTTTGACAATTTATTGAAGGCACCAGATGCCAGTGCGATTCTAGATAATATTTCTGGTGCTGAGTCCCCTGTAGACGTCATTTTGCTTCCTAGGTATGTGACGCTGTTGACTTTTTCAAGAACATGGTTGCTTAATATGGTGTCGTTTGAACTGTTGGTAAGATCAATAGTTTTTGTTTTTGTGGTGTTAATTTGGAGACCAATTTGTCCTGAAACATTTTGGAGATGGTTTATTTTCTCTTGGACATCTGGGTGTGTTGAACTCAAAAGCAATATGTCGTCGGTAAAGTCCAGGTCTTCTAGAATTTGTCAACCCAATGGATACCCCTATTTGTGTTTGTGTATTTGCGCATGACCCAATCGATAGCTATTCCAAAAAGCATCGGTGACAAGACACAACCCTGTTTCACTCCCGTTTCCACTGAGAACCAGCCAGATTTGCCTGATTCTGTTCTCACACAGCAACGTGTCTCATTATAGAAAGATTTTATGATGTTGGTATATTTGGTAGGAAAACCATAGATGTTAAGTAGATTCCAAAGTGAAGGACGGTGGATACTGTCGAAGGCTTTTTGAAAGTCGACATAGTTGGTGATTAATTTCGATTGGAATTCTACAGTCTTCAATGATTATTCTAAGAGTGAAAATGTGGTCTATACATGACCGTTTTGGTCTGAAGCCAGCTTGTTCTTCTCTGAGCCTTTCATCTATAGACTTTTTCAATCTCTCAAGTAACACGCTACAAAACAGTTTTCCTGGTACTGACAGTAGGGTGATACCACGCCAATTATTGCAATTAGACATATCACCTTTTTTTGGCAGTTTAAAAATTACACCATCCTTCCACTGTTGTGGTGGGGATTCGTTTTGCCAGATTTCATTGATCAGCTGTTACAAACGTTGTAAGGTATTCTCATCTGCTGCTTTGAGCATTTCACCTGAGATGTCGTCTTCACCAACAGCTTTGTTGTTCTTCAATTGTTTGATGGCTGCTTTAATCTCGTTCATGGTGAATGACCCACAGGAGGCATCTAGTGGTGGCATGGTGATTTCTCCATCCAGGTTGGGAACACTGTCAGGCTGCGGTGTATTTAATATTTCTTTGAAATGCTCTGCCCATCGTTGCTTTTGGTGGTCATCAGATAACAGTAGTTTACCTTGTTTGTCTTTGATGGGTTTGTTTAGTGTAGGTGAGTGATTGCATAGTTGTTTCATGATGTGAAATACGGCTTTGTTGTTTCCAGTTTTGGCAGCCGATTCGGCGTCGGCGGCCAAGCTGTGTATAAAGGTATGTTTATCTTTTCGTCCGCTTGATTTCACCTCTTTATCCAACATGGAGTAATTTTGCTTAAGGGTTTCATGTGAAGCTGTGTCTTTTGTAGAAAGAAGTGTTAGTTTTGCTTGCTTTCTTTCTTGAATCTTCGTCCAGGTGTTATCGCTTAGCCGCTTCTTCTTCTGCCTTTGTACGTAGCCGACTGTGTTTGTTGCCGCATTTAGCAAGGTCTCTTTCAGGAAATTCCAGTTCACGTCATTGTTAATTTCACTATTCGCATTGCTCGTTATACTTTCTTTGTTAGCGTAGATGTTTTGTACCGCTGAGTTGAATGCGAGTTGGTGTTCTTTAGTCAGTAGGGACTGTGAGTTTATTTTCTTGATTCTTGGTGTTTTGTATAGAGTCTTAAGCTTTAGTTTTAGCTTGGCTGTGCAGAGATTATGATCGCTGCCAACATCTGCTCCTCTGTAAGCTCTGGCGTCTTGTACTGATGAACGGAATTTGTCTCTAATGAAAAAATGGTCTATCTGATTTTTTGTGGTACCATCAGGCGAATTCCACGTGATTTTATGTATGTGTTTATGCGGAAATAGAGAGTTTGCTATTATCAGATTTGCTATTTCACAGAATTCTAGTAGTCTCTCTCCGTTTTGGTTCATGTCCCCTAGACCGTGAATTCCTATATTTTTCTCGACACCGGTATTGTCAGATCCTGTCTTAGCGTTGAAATCACCCATTACAGCAACAATGTCGTGTTTCGGTGATAAGTTGATGGTACCAATTAGTTGGTTGTAGAAATTATCTTTGTTGACGTCGGTATCATCGTTGGTAGGTGCATAGCACTGTATGCGTGTTAGCTGGAAACATTTTGTTTCCTAACGCGCTGTTATGATTATATCGTTTACTGGTTCCCAGCTGATTAGTGATATTTCTGCATTTTTTGACATGATGATAGGGACTTCGTTTGAATGATGGTTGTCATTTCTTCCTGAATATATTATGTGTCTTTGTTCGTAGTTAAGAAACGTTTTGCCTGAGTCAGTCCATCTGCACTCGCTAACCCCGAGAACATCTAGGTTGTATTCATTCATAACACTACACACCTGAGTCGTTTTCTCTGTCTGGTACATAGTTCTAACATTCCAATAACCAATATTGAGCAATCTATATATATAGCAATCTGATTATATGTCCGTCTCACCTTTCCTCTGAGCGTCGAGCGTCGGCCAGATCCCCTCGTCACACCTCGCTGTCTCATTCTTAACAGACTATGGTGATCCATTTGCTCCTCCGAGGTGTACACGTGCTCCCACAAGGCCGCAACCACATGTTTTGTCATACATCAATACTCCACCAAGTTTTGCCGAGCCAGCCAATCTGTACGCCTGTTCATTCCCCAGCACACCGGCATGCCCAGGAGAAAAGATCCAGGTGATGCGTGCTACCCGTGACCTCCGAAGCGAAGCAAGCCACTCTGCACGAAGCTTGCCTGTTCTCACTCTCCTCAGCATGCTTTCTGAGTCAGTAACAATCACAATGTGTGTATGTATCGTGTTCTCTATCCAGCGGAAAGCTGCACTGACCGCCTCCACCTCCATTCTTAAGCTAGATGTAATGTCATCATACGCCAGGCTCTCCTGCACCAAACGCCGACCATTAGTTTTTGCCAAGAACCCCCAGGCACTTCTCCTACCTCTCAACACCGACCCATCCGTGTAGATAATCACATCACCCGGGCAAGCATTGTCCTGAATTAGTTGCTGAATTTCCACTCCCGTGGCCCCTGCTGGCCACTCCCTGCACTCCCGGCTCAATGTGATTATAACCCTGCACAAGTCTGACTGCTCGGCTGGCACTCTGACCCACTCCTCTCCTCGCCTGATGTTCTCCAAGGGGCATACATGTCTGATCGTATCCTCCGCCTGAGCCATCCATGATTTCCCTCTTATCAGTCTCTGACCCTTAACTACGTCCAGCGCCTCATGCAACGGATGATCTGTGTCTGCAGCTACTCTGAGGTATGTCTTCGCTTGCATCACCTTGTGCCTACCAGCAACAGTAGGCAGACCAAGGATGTAACGCATACACACTACTGGAGTGTCTCTGGTGCATCCCAGAATGACCCGCATAGCTTCATTCTGTATGCGCTCTAATTTCACCAGCTGACTCTTTGAGACAGTGAGCAGGCCTAGTCCATAATCAATCACTGAGAGGATCAAGTGCTGATATAGTGTGAAGAGCATTCTCTGCTCTGTGTACCAGATTTTGTCCAGCTCATGTAGCCATTTCATCACTGAGTAAATCACACACTTGTCATCATCAAGCCCTGCCCAATGAAATAAACTAATGCAAATGAAATTCAGATGGAACACGATCGGAGCAAATGAATGAATGACGCATGCACAATGCAGCCCAATTTTTCAATTGCCTCCCGTGCTTCCTGACTTGCTAAAGGCTGTACATTTTCGTCTAAGAGCAACAGTTCTGTTAGTTTCTTATTAGGCTCATCTCTGGAGAACCACTGTCTGAGTGTTGTTAGTATATTGATACCGATTCAGAATTGATCGTTTAACCTCTTGGCATTACATCTAGAAGAACCACGCCATTTTGCAATAAACATGTTGCATAAATGAGGCCTGCTAAATTCAAATATCCCATTTTTTTTCTGCAGCAGCTCTAGTGTTTGTGATACGGGTATTTATGTATTAAATTAATATTATTACCGTAGTTTCTATATAAGGCTCCGGAAAAAAAAAATATTGCTATCTAGTCCCTTTCAAAATTTGGAATTCTAATGGCTTGGAGAGAATCCGAGAACCATTATGATGACTTATATTTATTTGTTGTCAATATTAAGGGAATTAATGGACAACAATCACAAACACTGGAAATATCCAGATTTAGATTCTTCTAAACGACCTGTTCCACACGAAGATCACATACTAATTCCAACTTTCAGTCAGATTTTGGATTCACTTCTTGAAAATGAAACAGCAGTGGCATGTTGAACGACAAGTGACAGTGATAGTGATTTCAAAGATGGTTATCCAGCTGCTCAACTCGTCGTTAACAGTCTAGGCGTATGATGTACGTGGGCATATTCTCCAAAATGACAAAATCTTGGGGTGGCACAACGCCCTAACCAGCCTCTCCTTACAAGACGAACCGCACTCAATGAAAGAATACAAACTCAGGCGGACATAAGGACGATCGATGGGTATCTTTATTTTGCTGTGCTGTGTTACACATGGATACGAACATGCCATGCAGCCAGCCGCTCTACAGTCAATCTGACTTTAATATGAGGAACGTTTATCTACTGAACCACTGATGCAACATGCTCCCGACACAGACGTTCCAACAATTCTTCCAACCATCCTTATTGTGGCCGTGTCATGCGAGTGTAGATGTCTGAAATATGCATGGCGTAATGTGCTGCTGACTGCCCCAGACGGTTGGTCTATTAATCGACTAATACTTGTGGTTTCTACTCGAGCACGGTTAGCAGTTGATGTCCGTGCGCCGTATTGCAATACTGTACAAGTGTCATGTTCGGTATCTAATGAAAATCTGTCTGTGAGCTGATGCGAACGGATCTATGTGTTGGGCATAGTCTAGTGGATGCGTTCGTGTGAGCGTTTCATGCTGAAGTGTAGAGTAGTTGATGTTTCATTGTGTGAGTTTTGTGCTGAAGTGTCGCTACCACGTTGCCGTTGTCAAACGACACAGCTTGTGACGTAACTATCGTTGTCCTTTCACTAGTTATACTTAGTGCTTAACTTTTGTGTTTTACTTCTATTAATATTTTATAGTGTGCTGATCAATTACTTAATTACTGCCACATGACAACTACCCCCCTCACACACAAAAATGTTTGAAAAACATTTTCACTTATCTGAATTCTATCAGACATACGCAGGAATGACGGTTTTGACGTAAATTACTCATGGTCCTTATTGACGTACACGTCCATCGTCTTAGGGAAAACAATATTCAACGGGAAAAGCATATAACGTGTAGGCATCAGACACATGGATTAAGATAAAAGCAAGTATCGATCGCCGCCAGCACATTATGGCTGTTATCACGTTACTACCACCGACCACTTGTGAACTAAAATCAAGTTTCAGTCGCCGCCAGCACTGTATGGCTGTTTTCAAGTTACGACGACTGATCACCTGTAATATAACTATAGGCCTCTGTAACATCGAGTACCTACATAAAAGAACCAACGGCCTCTATACAAGCCAACCAGACTCTGGGTCATACTGTGCTGAATGCCGTACGTCCTTAAGAACTCCAAAGTAGTAGGAAAGGTCCTATTTGTGTCGGAAATCTGGATTGACCTTGCTGGAGTGACCTCAGTCCAGCTCGGTCTCGGATCCGGAGTGGGTTGGGTAGGGTAGGGTAGGGTTGAAATCTAGGTCATATGTAAGGGCGATAATTCTAAGAAAAGACATGTGTTCTAAGGGCAGATAACTGAGTTTGTGTATAATATATTAAATATTTTTGTTAAAATAAAATAAATAATCAATAACAAAAGGCGCGAGGGCGGCGGGCGCGGACAGCGGGCGCGGGCGGCTGTCACGGTGGAGCGGTCGAATCCAGAAAAAATAGTGTCTTGTAGTAACCACATGGCCAGTCATTGCTGAGTGCCCACACGGCTGGTCATTGACGACTGCCCACTAGTCCGATCATCGGTCCAACGGGGCCAAACGACTCTTTCCGTAAAATGTCAAAACTAAAAACACAGAATTGTACATGCACAATCTGTGACAAAAAATCAATACTCATTCTCCTAACAACTAATCCAGGGGCTTATCGTCGTCATAATGACCTAGGTGGGTTATTAATGTTATAGATATATCCGCGGTTTCAAATAGTTCGCAATATTAATAAAAGTTCATATAAATATCGATAGGGGATTAAGAGCTTAACACCTATTGTCGGGACAACCAATAAAAATCAATAGCACTACCTTCATTTCTTCTCATAATTGCTAGCAGGAGCTTATAGGCTTAAGCATCAGTGAAGTGCGCGCAGTAATACATGGTGACAGCTGGTGTAGGCCACATCAGCACAACCCACTATAAATACTTGGAACCCACTTTCGCCCAGGCCGCTGAAAAAGATACATTGTAGGAAAACCAGACTTGGACCATTTTTGCACTAGGTGAGTATATTGTCTTGTTGGTAAACATACGCTCGTATATGCGCCTGTGTGTGTGTGTGTGTGTCTGTCTGTCTGTCTGTAGGTATGACTATGTGTATGTGACTGTGTGTATGTATGTATATATGTCTGTATGTATATACGTACGAGTGTGTGTATGAGTGTGTATGTATATATGTATATATGTGTGTCTATATGTCTATGTGTGTGAGTATATATGTATGTATATCTGTATATATGTCTCTCTCTCTGTGTGTATGTATATATGTCTGTATGTATATACGTATGCGTGTGTGTATGTGAGTGTGTATGTATATATGTATATATGTGTGTCTATATGTCTGTGTGTGAGTATGTATGTGTGTATGTATATATGTCTGTTGGTATATACCTACGCGTGTGTGTATGTATGTATGTGAGTGTGTATGTATATATGTGTGTCTATATGTCTGTGTGTATGTCGTGTATATGTATATTATTCTGTATGTGTCTGTTTATATATATATATATATATATATATATATATATATATATATATATATATATATATATATATATATATATATATATATATATATATATATGTGTGTGTCTGCATATGTGTATGTCTATTTGTATGTGTATATGTATGCAAGTGTGAATGTGTATGTGTATGTATATATATACATGTGTGTGTGAGCGTGTGTGGTTGGCTAAGTGTACTTATGTGTGCGCCCTTCTTGGTGGAACTGACTGGTAATGTATTGTGTCTTGTTTCCACAGGGAGCCTTGTATCTAACATAGCAAAGGGTTACCAACAGTGAGTCGAGCTCGCCGACAACCAACGTCGCCTTATATCAAACATAGCAAAGGGTCACCACAAGCGACTCGATCTTGTCAACAAGCAACATTGCCTTGTGTCTGACCAAGCGAAGGATCACCACCAGCGATTTGGTACTACAAGCAGGTATGTATGTATATTTATATATGTATACATGTATGTATATGTATATGTGTGAATACTGGTAGCCTTGCTAGCTAAAAGCTAAAACCAAATGTTAATAGTTCATGTACTACAGTGATATGAAGACAACACTAGAACACCTCTCTCTCTCTCTCTCTCTCTCTCTCTCTCTCTCTCTCTCTCTCTCTCTCTCTCTCTCTCTCTCTCTCTCTCTCTCTCTCTCTCTGTGTGTCTTATGGACACTTACGTTTTTTGGTGTTCTTTCTGTACTAATGAGTTGATTGTCTTTTTATTTTTTTTTTTTACTCAAGATGGTCTGTTAACTTCAGTCAGTCATATCTTGTGGTCTTTCATATTCAGTGTTAACAAATCATGCTCTGGCCATATGAGTTCTTCAGCTTCAAATGTAATGTCTAGACCAAGTGTCAAATTATATTGATTGTGACTTGTTAAAGTTAGAAAAAACTGTTCTTAACTTCACAGTTTTATATATGGCTGTGTCGCTCTCTACCTAATGGCAACTTATTTAAAATTATATTACACACATGTATGATAGCGGTTGTTAGCTCAATAAAAAATATGAAAATTAAATATTGGTGGAAACTAAATATTTTTTTGTGATTGATACTTTCACAGGTGTACGCGGTCAACCTGGTGGAATACAAAGAACCTGTATCCTTGTACGCAAACATCTATTATTGTTAAAAACATTGCAAGTATTTAAATATAAAGTAAAGTGTACCAACCCTCAACTAGAAGCCGACTAACACCAATTTACATTACCGTCAGCTAGGATCATGGCCACTAACCAGAAAAATATCCATCTGTGTCCTACATGTAACAAAGGTTTCACTGAACGCCACAATCTTACACGTCACATTCGAACAGTCCACAAAACCGAAACTCACACATGCCACATCTGCGGTCCCTTATACAACAGAAA
The DNA here is from genome assembly GCA_014155875.1 of Cepaea nemoralis. Lineage (NCBI taxonomy): Eukaryota > Metazoa > Mollusca > Gastropoda > Stylommatophora > Helicidae > Cepaea > Cepaea nemoralis. Next base: position 26,982 of record JACEFZ010023416.1, read on the forward strand.
AGACACATTACAACACCATATAAGTGCACACCACCAGACATCCACGACATCAACTACACCAGCAACATTCAACATGGACACCACACCTCCAAAACATATGGACACTAAATCCTCAACATCAAACATTGATACTAAAAAATCATCAAGAAAAAGAAAAGCACCCGCAGACCCACAATCACCTAAGAAACAGAAACACAATAACGAGCAAATGGTAGCAGAGGAAGCCGACGTATTGCTAGATGAGAGAGTAGAGATAGATGAGGAACTAAAGACCTTAGACAAAATCTCCGACGACGACGACAAAATCCAACAGATATATCGAGACAACTGGAGTAGTATCAATACACATCACAAGATCAACAAACATATATCGACCTATAATTTTTTTCACCGACCAGACTCAACACAACCAACAGACTGGACAAAGAAACTAGCGACTGTGTTTAGTAGTCAGACATGCCGATTTAAGGTAAATTATAGCCATCACATGATACTCAGACACAAGGAGACGAACGAACTTAGATGTTTCCATTCATCGTCAAATAATGCCTGTGCACTCGACGTACCCTTTTTAGTAAACAATGAACAAGACTTTGATGACTTTATAACATGTTCAATTACGCCCTACACAACAGACCCGATACTAAATATTTGGTAGAGACTATCCCCGCGACTAGTTTCTATATATACCACATCAATGACCACCCGATAGGCCGTTGTCTAAAAGGCTTACCTGACCACATTATACGCAATCATGGTATCAATATTTTACAATACGACTAAAGCAAAAAGGCATACACGGACAATTTTTGTCTCTTTCGATTTCTGGCGGTATTCCAAGGGTCACCCGTTAAGGATCTTAGGAAATCTACCATTCGCTTAGCTAACCAGTGGCAGAAAAATCAGAAACTAGAGTCGTTAGAATACTTCCCTGGGGGTTAGGCTTATCGATATGCCCAATATAGAAACATGTTTTAAAGTAAATATAGAAATATTTGAATTCAACGAGACCCAGGCCTTGGTCCCCAAATTTCGCGGTAGTGGGGAATACGCTAAAATTATGCGAGTATTATTATATAAGGATCACTTCATGTACGTTAATGATATTGATAGAGTAGCAAGGTCATTCGGGTGTAGCGAATGTGGGAAATTGTGGGCTAGTTTTCGGGATTTGAATAGACATATCAAAACTTGTAGTTTAGGAGCATCTGTGAACAGTTATAAAGTAGGGGTCTATACTGTGACAGAAACTGTGTGGGAGACCATTAGCTCATTGGGCGTCAGGGTAGATACCAATTACGTATATCTTTATTGGGCTGCCTACGACTATGAATGTTATTTTGATAGTAGCAATTTACCAGGGGAAACAATGTCCAACACATTTCTAGGTAAGCATGTCCCACTTAGCTGGTCGACAGCATCAAATGTGACTGGTTTCGAGGATCCCGTCTGTCACATCACAGCGGGTAATCCTCTGGACTTGGTGAGAAACATGGTTGAATATCTGAATCAAATCGCTGATGCAGCGTACGCCAAATTACGAACTAAGTTCTATTGGTTATACACACGGTTAGAAGAGCTAAATGAACACAAACTAGTGGCTAAGATAGAAAAGTATAAGCGGGAATTGCCGGTGATATGATTTAATTCGGAGAAGTATGACATAAATCTAATTAAACCTTACTTGATAGAGTCATTCCTCACTGCCATTGATACCACTTTACATACACAGTGAAGAGAAACAATAACATCATGGTCATTTGAAAGAAAAACTGAAATTCTTAGATATATTTAACTATCTAGCCCCGGGATTTAGCTATTCAAAATATTTAGCAGCCTATGACGTAGAAAAGATCAAGGGGTTCTTTTGCTACGAGTATATCACCTCATTAGATAAACTACAAGAGACTTGCTTAACTCCACACAAGGCCTTCCATTCGCAGCAGAAAATCTCCATCATTTCAGAGGCTGAATATGCCGTCTGCCAGCAAGTATGACGCGAGAACCATATGTCGACACTGGCAGACTTCCTAAGGTGGTACAACAACAAAGACGTGCGACCATTTATTACAGCGATAAAGACTCAGGTTAAATTGTATGATGGCTTAGGAGTAGACATTTTCAAAGATGCCATGTCAGTTCCCGGTGTGACCCAAAATTACCTGTTTAACACCATCCCCAAAAATATAGTGTTTTTACTATGTTCAAATAAAAAGAGTGAGCTGCACACCACCGTTAGAACAAATATCATGAGGTAGGTAAGACCAGGATTCGAGGGGGTGAAGTAGTTGAGAGTGTGAAAGGGTACGATGCCAACGCTCTATACCTGTGGGCCCTGACTCACACGATGCCCACGGGTTTTCCTTTGATAAGAAATGCAGAAGAATGGTTCAAGCCCCATAAAACCAGAGTTTACATCGTCCAGTGCAGAGAGTGGTTGGCATGGGTACAACATAGTCAAGGCATAGAGCTACAAACACAGTTTAATGGGCGGGAGATGTCTCTAGGAGAACGACATATCAGTGTTGATGGCTGGGATAAGAAGACTCGAACCGTCTACCAGTTTCACGGGTGTTTATTTCACGGGAATCAAGACTGTGTGCTGACACAGGGTATTGATGTTAACCCAGTGAGCAAAAGACCCTTGGTCGAGCTGTATGCCAACACGCTTCAGATTCGCAAGTATCTTAAGATGGAGGTGAATGTTACGGTCGTGGAAATGTGGGAATGCGCGTGGACGCCTCTCAAAAAAACTAATACCACCATTAAGAACTTCGTGAAGCCAACATTCCCATACGCCGCACCCTGGCATGGTTACCGGGACATAGACTAAGACAAGATTTTCAAGGCTGTAAAAGACGAGACTTTGATTGATCTAGTGGAATGCGACATCCACGTATCAGACGAGTATAAAGAGTATTTCTCTGAAATGACTCCTATATTAAAAACACTGTGTCTAGCGTTGACATTGGTGAACTTATGACTCAGTACGCTGAAAAACATAAGTTGTTGAATAGCCTACGTCGAACTCTGATAGGCAGTTATATCGGGGAAAAGATCCTATTGGCCACACCATTGCTAAAATGGTACTTGACGCGTGGCCTAAAAGTCACCAAAATATACAAAATAACTGAGTATAAACCTGAGGAGTGTTTTGAAAAGTTTGGTGAGGAGGTGTCTGCCGCCTGACAGGCTGGTGACAGCAACACGGCTTATACTATTACAGCCGAGACTATGAAACTTTTGGGAACGCAGCCTATGGCAAAACATTAATCAACAAGGCCATGCACAACAAGGTTTCTTATTGTTGTGGGTTTGGCACGTCAAAGTTGGTGAATCAACCTCTATTCAAAAAGATGACCATGCTGTCAGAAGATGTGCTTAAGGTGGAGTCTCTAAAGAAGACCATCTTATGTGATCTACCCCACCAAATAGGCTTCTTTGTGTTCCCGTACGCAAAGTTGCGCATGTTAGAATTTTGCTACGACTTTTTAGATAAGTTTATAGCTAGGAAAGATTTTCAGTTGTGTGAGATGAACATCTATAGTCTGTACTTAGCCCTAAGCAAACCGATCTTAGTACAAGCCGTCAGACCTGAACTTCAGGAAGAATGTTATAGCGTTTATAGCTCCTGATTCCCGTGTGACGTCTGTGATAGCCATCAAAAGGATTTTATTAGCAGTAGGGGCGTTGTTATAACCTGTTACCTGTGTAGAGATAAGGGAGTCTTCGACAAAAGAACCCCTGGGTTATTTAAGCTAGAGTATGGTCTCCTTATGCAGCAAGACATATCACTGTTTCTGGAGACTCTACCAAGACCAGCACGAAATGGTTGACAAAACACCACAACCGCCACCTTGACAGAGACACTTTCTTAAATGTACTCGACACCCAGAAAGCCAGTGGAGGGACAAATATAGGTTTTAAAACACAGGCTTCCTCTGTCCTCACATATCAACAACACAGAGAGGCCTTATCCTATGTTTATATTAAAAGAAAAGTATTACCACCTCACCACTAGAAATTTAACATTCACTCCCTTGGCGTTTTGCTTATTAGTGTACATGTGTATCATATTATGTAATTACCGTTTGTGTATACATAGCTTAGTACATTTTTCTACTTTTTTCATATCGAGAGCTAATATGCTCCTTGGTCAATGAAGATTGTGTGCTCTATAATACGAGCTATTAAAATGTTTATGTGTTCATATATGTACTGTGATAGCCTTGTGAAATTGGTGGTACAGTGAAATGCCTATATCATTGAAACTAAACGACTCAATGTTTGTGAATATGTCACTGATTTTGTAAATTGATGACGGTCACATTTTTCACTTGGATGCCATATAAATGCAATTTGTAAACACTTGAAATGCTTTTTAATGTACTTTGTAAATGAATGTGCTGTAAATACAAAGACTAAGTATTTGTGAATATGTTTTGATACTTTGTCACTGATTTTGTAAATTAATGGCTGATATAAATGAATGATATGTTGTAAACGATTGAAACAACTTTACTGTACCTTGTAAATGAATGCGCTAAAAATATACATTTGTGATATCGTTGTCGATAGCATTGCTCTGTTGAATATTCTGTGTTCGGTATTGAAAATTTATCCCATACTGGCTTTTGCTGAAAAAATAAAAGCTATGAAAACCAACCGTTTTTGTTTGTTGATTTTTCATATGTTTTTCAGTGGTATGAATGATTTTGTTTTTTCCGTTGTCTTGCTATCTCCTTGTTTTCATGTTGTCGACCTTCTTGTCTTTCTTGTTTTCATGGTGACTGCTACAAAGTGTTGTTTTTTTTCATATTGACTGTGGTTGTTTGACTTGGCACAAACCTGTGGAACAATTGACATACACAAACTGACAATAACAAAAACACAACGGAACAAACGTGCCAAGAACAGTGCAACATAAGTACAAGGGCACAAAAGTACAAAGACACAAATATCTTCAAAGGAGCCAAGTACACAAGAAGAATGTCACAAGTACAAAGTCAAAAGGACAAGCGTTTACAAAAATGGTACAAAACAAATAACAAAGACAGAGCTTTTCAATTTTTTTCTGTTTTAATATTCATATAGGGATAGCTATACACGTTGTCTCTTCTTTTTTTTTTTGTCCCTCAGTGGTATACAGTTGTCTGAGTAGTCATGGGCTGCTGGTCTCCGGGCTGGTAGGCTCTGATCTCACATCTGACTATAGGCTGACTATCAAGCATCTGACTGTTGTTGGATTCATCAAACATCTGGTTTTCTTCGGCTTCATCACCTGCGTGGTAGCTTTGTTGATTATTGTAGACCTGATAAGTGCTGGTGTCTTGGTTGTCTTGGTAGGATTAAACAATGTTAGTGACTGGCTTGACTTGAACATTCTTAGTAACTGGCTTGACTTGAACATTCTTAGTAACTGGCTTGACTTGGTTAGTAACTGGCTTGGTTTGAATACCGTTAGCATCTTTATTGGATGAGAGTCTACCAAAAAAAAAGGTAGAATCCCACTTTGCATAGCTATCAGTTGTTCATTTTCTTGGCGAGTAAGTGTCAGAAGTTGAAATTTGTGGTAACAGGTGTTTAACCTTTATTACGGGATGACTAATCAACCCACAATCCGGTCATTGACCCGTTGTTTATTTGAAAAACCTTGCAGAATACATGGCATACTCGCGCCACGACATTTCCTCTTTGGAAAATAGATAGCGTACAGGCCACAGGTGTTACTTAGTACATCTTGTAAGACCCTGGTGTTGTACATTAGTGGTCTGACTGAATACTTCTCAATAAACTTGATTATGTCAGCATGTAACGGTGGTAGCCCAAACGAATAAAAGTATTCACATTTGCCTAACTCGTTATAATACAGCGCGATCCACTGGGACCCAGGTTGATCACTGGATTCAGTGTTTATCACCAAAGCAGCTGTTTTAGTTCTATCTATTTGTGTTGGTAACTGATCACGAGCACATACTCTGACCTGGACCCGCCGAACATATCTAACCTCTAGTAATAGACTGGTAATCTGTTCTGTGTCCATTATGAGGCATAATTTGTTAGCACCTGTCTGGTCTTGGATATATCAATTATCCCGTCGAGCTCGGGGCACACGATAACTTGTAATGGTTCTGGTGTGGGTGTGTTGAACTTAAATTCCATGGTTAGAGGACTAGCCCTCGGCATCTTAAACTGATCTCCATCCAGTAAACTGGGACTCATGTCAAAGGCATACAGAGTATAACCATGTTTATATTGCATATAGTCAATGGAATTACCGGCGTCCTTGCCCACCAGACCCATGGCTAGATTAGTGCCAAAAAAGGCTCGCACGTATTGATTACGTTCATAGTCCATCGTTAACTGCTTGCTGGTGGCATTCGCCCATCGACTGTTACGTTTAGATACGTCAGCCCAAAGGTCTGAAAATTATAAGGAATAGCTTTGCAGGTATCGTTGAAGGCGGCTGATGTTATTAGGCCAACCACGATACGGGTGGGTGTTTTACTCATAAACAGATTATCTTGAGTGTGAGATAACATCCCTTGGGGGATAGCTAATGTCTTAAGCGCCAAACGCTTGATCGGTAGTTTCATACTGGCTCTCATCTAAGCTTTCTCATGGGCGAGAGCTTCTGCTGGATTTAGTTTGGCTTTACGAACCACCAGTGTGGCATGTGTTATAACAGATGAATAAGCAAATGTGTCGTCGGGGGCCATTAGATTAAACTTAGTTTTCGATGGAGTCAGCTTAATTTTCACATCGACACCGTTTATCATGTAACGATCTTGCGCAAAGATATCGACGTGTAGTCGAACCAACATATCTTTTTCGTGGCTCTCGCTGGCTAGTTGTCGTCGGATGTTTCGACCTTTGTTGTTATCGCCTTGAGTCTCATCGTTAGCTCATCATTAGCTGTATCGTAGTAATAGAGGGCGGCTGAGAGATGACTCTTCTTGGCTTCCTCTCCGTGATTCAGTGTGGCTTCCAGATAGGCTCTATATGGTTATGTGTTCTCACTTAGTGTGTCGTTGAGTGAGACATCCACTTGTGAAAAAAGACTGTGTAAGTAATAGTTGACGGGGGCCTCTTAGGCTGAGGGTGGTAGTTTATCGCCGTTGGGTAGTGTGATTTTAGCTCTGATGTGTAAGAAGGTATTAAATAAGTCTAGATACTCTTCACTGGCGACAGATATAGCAAATTCTATAGGTGCTTCTGGTGTTAGAGATGCGAGCGGGTGTATCTTCACACATTGCCCCTCTTCTACTACCGTTTGTGTCGGAGGCACGCTAAACAGATCCAAACCAGAATGCAGACACTCACAAGAGTTGGGGTGAATCAGAGCCATCATGCGAAGATATCCGAACACTTCTTCTTATGAGACCGACTAGGACCAGCACTTAGTTTTATACGTTTACTCGGCTCACCAGGTGGCGCTGGTCGTCTTTTTCTTCTAATACCACTACCTGATTGGCTAACATGATCGGCTGCCAATTGCAGTAATTGCTGACCGGCTTCTTTGGCGTGGTCTTTAAAGGCTTCTCCAACTTTCCTACCAGCTAGAGCGCCTTGGGCCACTTTCAAGCCTGTACCTATACCTTCTCGGAGTAAAGCCTTACCACTTGTCTTTAACCAGGGTAGAATTGTGCGACAGAGCCCACTGAAGAAACTGCCGATACCAGGACCTCTCTGACTTCTGCCACCCACAAACACTGGCATGCCATGGCCAGCTTGGTTGCAGTAAAAGTCCTCGTACATTTTGGGACTTCGACGTAACGCCACGTATTTCACCATTATTCTACGTCTGAATGTTTCCGCGTGCGAAAATGTATCGTCGGCACTGAAGTTCCGCTGGTGATTGAGATCGTTGTCCCCGTCTCAGTGGTTAAAAGGTTCTCCACAATGTCGAAAGAGTACCGACTCTGTGGCACGTAGTGTGATTTATCATAGATGCGAAATACCAAGGCTGAGCGCTGGTCCAAGATCGGGACAATCCTTAGTAGTGGGACCATGGCGTCTCCGATTGGTCTCGCGGCTATGAGATCGCAATAGACGTAGACATTTTGAATGTCATTATGCAGTTCTACCACCAATTCGCCTTTCATTAGGGGGTTTGCGTCCGTCACCTTGCCAGAGGGAAAACCTAAAATGCTTCTCAATCTCTTGCTAAATTTAACAGTGGCCCCTGGTTCAAATAGTTTCACGAGGGCTCTCTCTTAAGGCCTTGTAATAATAGAATCTGACTCGAAACTTGTCATCAGTCTCTTTCACTAACCGGTCAGAGCGAAGCCTGTCACGCTCTTCCTCCCCTTTCACTAATCGATTCTGTTCATCTATAAAACCAGCAGGTGAGCTGTACATACCCCGGAGGACACACCACTCTTATGGGATGTTTCCCCTGGGGTGGTATGTATATGAACCACACTTCATTCTCTAACACACTGCAGTAGTAGTTGGGAAACTGAATTTCGGCCAAACCCACTTCGTATTGTTTGGTCACATCAATACTCGTCGGCAACTTGACGAAAAAGTGACCCGGGTTGTTGTTTGGAAACATATTCGGTGAAGCATTTCTGGGTAATATCACGTAGAAGCTCATAGTTTAGGGTTAGGTAGCATGTAACCCAGACAACTACTCATTAACGCAATCCACAGCTTGCCCTCAGATGCTTCGGCGCTGCCGCGACTCAGATTGAATAATGATACGCCGATAATGATATATATAACGACCATCTGACAAAAGAAGACAATCTCTGTTCGCGGCATCCCGTTGACCAAAAACACGACCAGAACGAGGTGGGTTATTTTGTGGGCGCAGTACAGTAGTTTCCGCAATGTCTTCGTCATTTAGCCTAGGTATCTAGTTAGGTCTGAGACCCAGCTGTTGAATGGCGAATTATAACCGAACCATTTAACTAAATACTCTTTACCACCACCTCTCCTTCGTCTTTCTTGTAAGACGGTTTCAACCCGATACACTTGTTTATCTCCGGCTGGTTGGATCTCTTCTCAATAGAATGATCCTCGTTGTTCTTCGCCCGAATCGTCTTTGAGCACATACGTCACCGGACTGGTCTGGTTTATACGACTGACGGTAAACAATTCCTCTGTCCACGACGACACATAGCCCTTTTTAAAAGGTTGTTTGGGTTGAGTCAGTGTGACTCGGTCCCCTTCTGTAAAATGTATTTTTCTTGACCCATCGGGCTGGTGGTACAAGTTATACCACACCTCTTCTTGATTAATATAGGTGACTTGTCGGGGGGCCATGCGAATACTTCTGTGATATGAACCGTTGTAGTTGTGGATCAGTTTATCTATGACGTCGACATAGCGCAGTGTATTAGTCTTGGTGAAATACCGCCACATTTTTTCTTTAAGCGTCCGGTTGAATCTTTTTACTATGGCCTCCTTAACGTCTTCATTCTAGGTGGTAAAGAAATGCACAACTCGGTCTTTCAGAAATTTTAGGAAGGTCTGGTTGACACATTCTGACCCTTTGTAGTTCTGAAAGTTTACCGGTTGTTTATCACCAAAGATTTTACTCACAACCTCCACCAGTGCTTTCCCCGTTTTCTTCTGGATCGGGATTATCCAAGCATATTTACTAAACACATAGATACGACAACCCATCGTTGTATCTTTGTAATAGTCTCATATCTATCAAATCGGCTTGAAACTGTTGATTTATCACACCGGTTATGGTCTGAAGTCTCTGAAACCGCCGACGGATCTGTTTAGGCAAAGTATACGTGGCCTGATGGCGTAACCATTTCTCTATTTGCTTAGCACTCAGGTTAGTATTTCTTTTTAAGGCGACGGAACCGCCATAGGCCCCTGGCTGCTGGGCATCGTAGTAATACTTTCTTACTTGTGCGGCCATTTTTCCCACTTGGGCGTAGTTAGCTTACTCGGCTTCTTCTTTCGTCTGGGCGTATACGCTGGCGTGGTCTCAACTTGACTCTTGGGTGTTATTGGCGTATGGGCAGTTACTTGACTCTTGGGCTCGCTTACTTGAATAGACTGACTAGGTGTCTCTATTATTTGACTGGTTGTCTCGGGTGCCGGTAAAGTGCTGACTTCAGGTTTTTGTTCTTTGATATCCACTAGGCCTATAGGCTTTTGTCTGTATGCGACGGGATGAGTCTAGATCACTATGCAAACACCACCACTACTACGTTAGTGGTATTCCTAATTTACATTCTGGGTTCAGTACGGCAGCTAAATTACTAATAATGACGTCATATTGGCGACGCAGACATTTGCTGCACTAAAACTACACACTGTACTATTGGGGACAGCACATATTTTCACGTCATCAAATGATGTCATAAGGGAAATCCCCTGTTTTACTACCCTTATCATTAATACCAAGTATATGGCCGTCACTCCCTAGCAACGGGAAAACAGCGATATGCTAATAGTACGGCTGCACCGGAAATTGTGACTAACCACTTCCGGCCGGTTCACAATGACTATAGATGCTGTGCTAAGCAGACCTTGCATGAGATGAGCTGCCATATCCAATTGCATCCTTGGTAGATTATACCAAAACCTATCTTAAGTGCTGCAATAAGACTGGGGGAGCCTCGCTGCTGATACTGCTGACACCTAACCGGTCCGGTTACCGGAACTTTGAGCCACCAACTAGTGGAGACGGAACCTGGAATCCGGAGGAGCATCGTACACCTGTCGAATGCCAGGGTCGACTCCAAGACATAATACAACCGAAAGCCAGCACTATTCCTAACAGAGATCAGATTGTCTCAGGTGACTCTGTGTCTACATGTGTTCTGATTGTGTCACTGTCAGGATGGTGTGACTGATGATATGCGATCTAGCTAAGCATCAGAAAACTGTTTTATTTTTGTACCTGTAACATAATTGTAACTGTCATAGTTCACCACTTGAACGACAAATTTCATTATCTCTTTTACTATTAAAGAGTATTATTGTTTTATACTTGTACCCACGTACTCCCTTCGTGATCATTTGAACGCAAGGCGTGCGCGTGAGTGCGTGAAAGTATTTAAAACAGGGGGCTTCATCAAATGACGAAGGATCACCGACAGATAAACTAGACATTCGTGTTAGGTCTTCCTACATACACGAGTGTTCTTCACCTTCTGCCTTTGTCTACCAAGTGAATCCCAGTCTCTTCTATCGGGACCATCCCTTTAGACATTCTTATAACGAGCCATAATTTCTAGAGACTGTCGGCAAACTCTTGGATAGGGATTTCTGTCTATTTCAATAGAAACACCCTAACGGTCGGTGACAACTTTGGTCTCGGTCCGGGATCTACCCAGCTAATTAGAAACAATATTTCTAATAAATTATGTTACTTGGTACAAAATTTTTTTTTCTCATCTCAGTAAAGGGTAGAGTAGTTTAGGAAACTCTGTAATTAGTTGTTTCTATTCGATTGAGAGAGTGAAAGTGTGTTTTGTATCATTGTTTGTACTAACCATTTTTGTGTATGTACTAATAAGATTTGTAAATTATTGCAATTGTATTAGTATAACTTGAATTGGGAAGTAGTATAATATTGATATAGAAATTGTAGTCCACTGATCACTCACCCTCTCAGTCAAAACTCAGTCATGAGTTCATCAGCAGATTTGCACGCAGCAGCGGTAGCTATGGGGTTATCGGAGCCCGAAGCAGCCAAATATGTCCATGATATGGAGAGGGAGTTAAGGAAAGAAGACAGGGAAGATAAAATACGTAGGCATGAACTCGAGCTTAAGAAACTGGAAGCAGCGACAGAACTTAAGAAAATCGAGGCTGAGAAAGAACTTAGGCAGTTACAGGAAAATGAAAAAATCCGACAGCATGAGTTTAGGATGAAAGAGCTAGAAAACCAAGCTCTATCAGCAACCTGTTCTAACGCCAGCTCTCCGGCACCCAGCATTGAAACCCAGCTACATTCGACTTCTCATGTGGGTCCTATGAGTTTTCCATTGATGCCGTTCGAGGAAAATCAGGAACAATTGGATAGTTACCTTCAGAAATTCGAGAAATTAGCTGAGTCATTTGGGTTGGCTAGGGAACACTGGAACTTGAAGCTTTCTCAGGCACTGAGGGGACAAGCGTATGTAGTCTTTCAGGGACTACCTCCAGGCCATGAACATTCTTATGAAAGTTTGAAATCGGCTTTATTGAAGAGATATGAGTTAACCTCAGCTGCTTATCAGCGGAAATTCCGAACCGCAAGACGTCTGAAGGGTGAGTCATTCTCACAATTGTCCGCTCGTCTGCAGAGTTATCTCTGTAAATGGGAGACATTGGGAGAGTATGAACACTCCTATGCGGGCTTGCGGGAGATGGTTTTATGTGAGCAACTGAGGAACTGTATGTCGAAGCCGATGGAAACTTTCATCGTTGAACAAGGGGCTCAAAACCTAGAGGAAATGATAGTCTTGGCTGAAAGGTATCTGACTGCGCATGGGGACTCGGTCCCAACGCAACCTCCTCAACCTCAACAGAACCCACCTCCAACCAATGAGGGACAAACCCCTAGCAATATACCAGCAAACCAGAGGCAACCTCAGCAGCAGCATAACAAAAAACAAACCACATCTGGGGCTAGAAAACCATACTGCACGAATTGTCATAATAATTCCCACAGTACGGCAGACTGCAAGCTCAGACCAAAACCCCAGATTGCGGCTTGCTTCTCGGTAGGGAAGAAAACCACTACGCTACCACCGCCTCCCGAAATGAGAGGACATCGAGTGGTAGAGAAGATCAATGTCAATGGACAGTTGGTCGAGTGTCTCCATGATACGGGTTTAACGTATGATGCCATAATAGCATCACACTTAGTAAAACCTGGTCAGTTGACGCAAAACATGGTTGAAGTTATGGGTGCGACAAGAAGTTCACCTACCCTAACTTTACCAATAGCCCAAGTGTTAGTTAACTCTAGATTTGTAAAGGGAACTATATCGGCAGCAGTGATGACTGATCCTATCTATGACATAATACTGGGAAGTAAATATGTTTATTTAGGGGAACCATCCACTCCCATGATAGTAGGCAGTGCACTGACCCATATCATAACTCTAACACCTGGCTGTAACCAACTTCCTAGTGCTAGGAAGACTCCCCAGAGAGGAAAATTTTCTTCCTCTAAACGTTCGCTAGCGGTAGGGGACAAAGTGTTACTCTTAAGATCTAGGGGGACTAATAAGGAGACCGAGTGGCAAGGACCATTCCCCATAATGGAGAAAGTGTCCAACACCAAATATAAAATCTTCATGAAAGGTAAGATGAAAATCTACCACATTAAATTGCTCCGCAAATATTATGACAGAGCAAAAGAACGACCAGTACATCTGGTAGCTCTAAATGTTGTTCAGAAAGTAGGGAAGAGGGAAGAACCTCTTAGCTTTCCATACCCACCTCTGACTGGATCCTCACTAAACTTATCTGGAGAAACGCCAGGTCATAACAAAGTACCAAGCCAGCCCCGGAGTCGAAAGAAGTCTAATAGATCCTTCTCTAGAGGGGAACAATTGGTTCAGATATAAACGATGGTGAGAATGCATAGTCGATCTAGGCTCATCCACCCTAAAAGTTCGCTGAGCCGTACTTTTCTCTAGGGGTGGCATATGTGACGGGATGAGTCTAGATCACTATGCAAACACCACCACTACTACGTTAGTGGTATTCCTAATTTACATTCTGGGTTCAGTACGGCAGCTAAATTACTAATAATGACGTCATATTGGCGACGCAGACATTTGCTGCACTAAAACTACACACTGTACTATTGGGGACAGCACATATTTTCACGTCATCAAATGATGTCACAAGGGAAATCCCCTGTTTTACTACCCTTATCATTAATACCAAGTATATGGCCGTCACTCCCTAGCAACGGGAAAACAGCGATATGCTAATAGTACGGCTGCACCGGAAATTGTGACTAACCACTTCCGGCCGGTTCACAATGACTATAGATGCTGTGCTAAGCAGACCTTGCATGAGATGAGCTGCCATATCCAATTGCATCCTTGGTAGATTATACCAAAACCTATCTTAAGTGCTGCAATAAGACTGGGGGAGCCTCGCTGCTGATACTGCTGACACCTAACCGGTCCGGTTACCGGAACTTTGAGCCACCAACTAGTGGAGACGGAACCTGGAATCCGGAGGAGCATCGTACACCTGTCGAATGCCAGGGTCGACTCCAAGACATAATACAACCGAAAGCCAGCACTATTCCTAACAGAGATCAGATTGTCTCAGGTGACTCTGTGTCTACATGTGTTCTGAGTTTGTCACTGTCTGGATGGTGTGAATGATGATATACGATCTAGCTAAGCATCAGAAAACTGTTTTATTTTTGTACCTGTAACATAATTGTAACTGTCATAGTTCACCACTTGAACGACAAATTTCATTATCTCTTTTACTATTAAAGAGTATTATTGTTTTATACTTGTACCCACGTACTCCCTTCGTGATCATTTGAACGCAAGGCGTGCGCGTGAGTGCGTGAAAGTATTTAAAACAGGGGGCTTCATCAAATGACGAAGGATCACCGACAGATAAACTAGACATTCGTGTTAGGTCTTCCTGGCCAGGTTGGCAATCTGTGATCAGTCTCGAGGATTTTTTAACTCTACTAGGTAATGCGAATTCAGACTGATAGTTCTTTGTTCTTTGTTCTTACCAAAAAGGTTCTGGACTATATACATGACACTGAGATTACGATGATGACTAACCTTTGGTAAACAGTTTGGTCACTTTATCATCTGTCTCGGACATTAGGTCATCTATAACCACTAACCGCCGTCTATCCCCAGTCCATTTTCCACATCGGGCAGTTCCTCGTTAAATTTGAAACCATTCATAGTCTCGTATATGGGTTGCCACTCCCCAATGCTCCATATAACCTCCTCTGGAATTGGGTCGACCATGACTGGGAGATGGGCAAGGAACTGTTGTACAAAGACGGATTTACCACATTCTTTTGGTCCCGCAATCATCGAGGTAAAAGGACGTTTCCGTCTAGGATCCATAACTACGAATGAACACCTACCTACCCATGTGACGACATATATGGGTTTCGACCCAGCGACCACCGTCCGCGGTCGCACCCGGCGACCGCACCTGCCCACGGCGACCGCACCCCGCGTTTGCCCCTGCCATCGCTCGCCCCGGTTTATATCAGTAATATGCCACCTAGTTCAAACAAGGAATCACAATCTCCTGGATTAGTTGTTAGGAGCATGAGTATTGAGTTTTTGTCACAGATTGTGCATGTACAATTCTGTGTTTTTAGTTTTGGCATTTTACGGCAAGAGTCGTTTGGCCCATATTATTACGAGTATATACCCGCTACTCGATGGACCAATGATCGGACTAGTGGGCAGTCGTCAATGACCAGCCTTGTGGGCACTCAGCAATGACTGGCCATGTGGTTACTACAAGACACTGTTTTACTGGATTCGACCGCTCCACCGCGACCGCCGCCCGCGCCCGCCGTCCGCGCCCACTGCCCGCTGCCCGCGCGCCTTTGGTTGTTGATTATTTATTTTATTTTTAAAAATTATTTAAAAGATTATATACAAACTCAGTTATCTACCCTTAGAACACATGTCTTTTCTTAGAATTATAGCCCTTAATGAAGTCTAATTTCGAACAAATTGTTGATGTAGCCATGCCTGTAATTAGATCATCAACAATAGGCATTGGTTCTGCATCAAGAAAACTAAGTGCATTAATACTCCTATAATCTACACAGATTCTTAGAGCATTATCCCTCTTCATGACAATGACGAGCGGAGATCAGTAATTAGATGATGACTTTATAATGATACCTGCCTGTTCTAAATCTATAATCTTTTTGATAACCCTGTTCTGGTAGTGTAGTGGGATAGGGTATGGTTTGGTTCTTACTGGTGTCTGACAAGTCAGTTGTATGTGATGTCAGATAAATATTTGTTATAAATTAGACTCATGGCCCGTTTCTGGAGTGAGTAAAGTCGCTTGGTGTTTGAATTAGAACAACCGTCCCAGATTGTAGAGCAGTAGTCAAAGTGTGTCTGTATATGAGAAGTATAGAATAGTTTCCTTGTGTCCTCATCAAGGAAGTTTTTAATTTTGGCGAGTTGGTAGACTTTTTTCGCTGATTGTTTAATAAGCGCTTGAACGTGGGAATTAAAGGTTAGGTTTCTATCAATGATTATGCCTAATGTTTTGTGCTCAATTACACTTTCTACTGGCATGTTATCGATGTGAAGTTGAAGTGATGTGTGTGAGCTTAGAGTTTGAAGTCTTTGTCTGGTTGTTAGTAACATTGATTTTGTTTTAGTGATGTTAATTTGCATACGGTTTGAATAGCTCCACCTAACTACATTATTTAATTCTTGTTGTAAAGACGACTCCAATAAAATACAGTTTTCAGCATTTGTGTACACTGTACAGTCGTCTGCAAATAGATCGCAAGACGACGAAAGATGTAAAGGTAGATCGTTAATATATATGGCAAACAATAGAGGGCCAAGAATAGAGCCTTGCGGTACTCCAATATTGAAGGTAGTGGTATGAGACAGACATTTATTATGTGATACTACTTGCTTTCTGTTTGATAGAAAAGATGATATTAGAGTGACTACATTAGGACCAATTTTCATTGTCTGAAGTTTTTAAATTAAAATAACATGGTCTATCATATCAAATGCTTTCTTGAAATCAATAAACACAGTTCCACATAGACTGTTGTTGTTTATATTCTGGTGCCAATTTTCTATCATGTTTGTTAGGGCCGTATGGCAAGAATATTTTGGTCGAAATCCTGATTGGTTGTCAACAATAAGCTTGTTGCGAACTAAATACTGTAATGTTACTTTATGGATGTGTTTTTCTAGTGGCTTAGATAGTGATGATAGTAAGGAAATGGGTCTGTAATTGTTCGGGAGATCATTGTCCAATGAACCAGATTTAAGAAGAGGGTACACTTTAGCGATTTTGAGAGCTGATGGAAAGTGGCCTTTGGTGAGACACTGATTATATACATAGGTTAGTGATATACAGATCACTGGCGCAGCACAACGGAGAATCCGGTTGCTGATTCCATCTAACCCAGATGAGGTTGTGTTTTTTAGGTTACTGAGGTAAGTGAATACCTCAGTGATTGTCATTAGCGGTATGTCGGAAAGAATATCGCCGGAGCATCTATTCTCACAAAACGATGACAGTAAAGATAAGTTGCAAGGAGAATTAGGTATTGAAGCCTTCAACTGGTCTATGTCAGTTTGAAAAAAAATACTGAATTGGTCGCATGTAATATGATTTGATGGTAAAGAGTTTCGGAAGTTACACTTGTTTGTCAAGGTGTTAATTGCCTTCCATATATCCTTACTATTTGTTTTATCCATTACTAAGTTCTTAAAGTAATTTTTCTTTTCCCGTCGTATGGTATATTGAACTTTGTTTCTAAGAGTACGGTATGGGCACGTACTATTTGTTGGAAATTGTATGATGCAATTATATTTCCACATATTATGTTGGATTTGTTGGTGTCAATGTTAAAGTCTCCGAGTAGTATAATTTCCTTTCTGGAAGCGAAAACCACATCCATCATGGTAGTGAAGTTTTCGTACCAGACGTGTCCAGCACTGGGATTTCGATAGAGGTAGCCAATTATCAGGGGTGTGCGGTCTTGACGTTTTAGCTCTAACCACATACATTCTATTTCGCAAGTTTCAAAGTCTAGCCTACGGTGAGCATTTAGTAAATTAGAAACATAGGTTACTATGCCTGTCTCTTGTTTCCTACAGGGGTCCCTTCTAAAAACTTTGTACCCGTTAATAGATATGTCCTCATCTGAAATGTTATCATTAAGTCTACTTTCACTAAGGCCGAATAAATGAAAATTTTGATTAAGAATAGAAGATAACTCTGGTAGCTTGTTAAATAAGCTGCAAATGTTTCAGTGTCCAAGGCGTATTCCTGACTTATTGAGCCAGTGTTGCCACTTCTCAGACATTTCATCCATGAAGAAAGTGTAAATTAGTCAAAGTTAAGCAAAAATACAAGATCATAAAAAAAAAAAATCACAATTACATTAACTTACAAAATATCAGTAATACAAATAGACATGTAAATGACAATATTATAACGATATAACTAATTAGACCAACGAATATAATGCAAACACGGAACAAAACGAATTAAAGACCACACAACAAATAATTAACCTGAAAAAAAACTACTTCACAAGCTAAGTAACCAACTGTTATCCAAAAGAATTAATAAATGACCATACAAGTCAATGTCTCTGTTTAAAGCGGAGTATCCCACACGGGAAATAAAACGTTAAACAGTAAGCAGAAGGAAGAACAGTGAAGACCCCCTCACTCACAGTAAAAACACAATGAAAAGTATTATAAAGCTATACAGCTAAGTACTATCCATTAATATAAAGTCAAAACAAGTCAATGTTTGTAGTTGCTTATAACCTAATACGTTACTAGACCAAGTAGTAACCAAATATGCAGATAAACGTTCAAGGAGAGGCTCTTTCTTGTACCGAGATCCAGTGTAGCTTTGTGCTAAGTTTCTAGTAAATACCAGGTTGTGTTGGTTGTTGGTATAGCGACATTATAAGTGCTTGACGAAGTGTAGCTGGGCTATACCGTGTGAGGTGCAACCATTCTGGGTTACAATGAACTGGGTACTGATGATGTCTCATGGGTATGTAATGACTACCAACCAGAGCCTCTGGTTGGTGGCTAACAGGAGGTTGTGGTGGCACATCGTTGTTGCTGAGAGTTGATTCCTTTCTGGGGAGAATAGGAAAAATATCTTCGTAATTATTACCCTCCTGTGTTAAAGTATTTAACGGACTTGGTGTAGTGGTAGTGTCCCGTCTGGCTTGGATTTCAGGTGCAGTGGTTATGAGTGGTCTGCAAACTTCTGTCCTATTGGTACTTGATGTGACGGGAGTATGTCGTCTGGCTTGAGTTTCAGGAGTAGCTAAAAGTAGCTAAATAGATAGATAGATAGATAGATAGATAGATAGATAGATCGATAGATCGATAGATCGATAGATAGATAGATAGATAGATAGATAGATAGATAGATAGATACATACATACATACATACATACATACATACATACATACATACATACATACATAAGCAGGCAGGCAGGAAGGCAGGCAAGTGGGCGGGCAGGCAGGCAGGCAGATAGATAGATAGATAGATAGATAGATAGATAGATAGATAGATAGATAGATAGATAGATAGATAGATAGATAAGCAGGCATTCGGGCGGGCGGACGGACGGACGGACGGAGGGACGGACGGGCGGAAGGAAAAATAGATAGATAGATAGATAGATAAATAGATAGATAGATAGATAAAGAGATGGATAGATAAATAGATGGATAGATAGATAGATAGATAGATAGATAGATAGATAGATAGATAGATAGATAGATAGATAGATAGATAGATAGATAAGCAAGCATTCGGGCGGGCGGGCGGACGGACGGACGGACGGACTGACGGACGGATAGATAGATAGATAGATAGATAGATAGATAGATAGATAGATAGATAGATAGATAGATAGATAGATAGATAGATAGATAGATAGATCCCTGCCAGAAGCCTGGCCTTGTCAGCTAGTTTATTTATATAATCACGTGTCATGAAAGAACCCCCATTTGGAGACACCTCTGAATCTTCGCGCTATTTGTTTCAAAACGGAAATCACGTGAAAATTTCAAAATCTGCCGGGACGTCTCTTGGTGAAGCTGTAATACTTTTAAAATCATGGACGTAATCTCTAAATCGTAATTAATATACCGCATATAAACTAACTTTGAAATCTGCTGTAAAATCTCCAGAAAAAAATTTTTTTTGTTGGGTGGACATAATTATAAGGTTATATACTAAATCTCATCATTTTACCTCAGATGGTTACTGAGTTATTGCATTTTATATTGAGGCAACAAAAAAAACAAACACACACTATAGGTACGACATCCCATCATTGTATCTTTGTAATAGTCTCATATCTATCAAGTTGGCTTGAAACTGTTGATTTTGTTATGGCCTGGCGTCTCTGAAAACGACAACTTTTCGATTTAAGTAGAGTATACGTCTCCTGATATCGTAACCACGCCTCTATTTTCTAAGCATTCAGTTGACTTTGGCGTTTTAAGGCGGCGGCCCCGCCGTAGGCTCTGGGGGTCGTAGTAATAATTTCTTATGTGTGCGGCCATTTTTCCCTCTTGGGCGTAGGTATCTTACTCTTCTTCTTACTTCGCCTAAGTATATACGGTGGTGTTGTCTCGACTATATGACTTTTGGGTTCGACTATTTGACTCGTGGCCGTTACTTGAATAGGTCTTGGTTGAGTTGGTGTCTCGACTACTGGTGCCGGTAAACTGATTACTTCGGGTTTTTGTTCCTTGATATCCACTAGCTTAAGAGCTTCTCTCTGTACAGATCGAGGTGATTCAGATACCGCTGTAAGGTTTGCTGATACACTCGGGCTTTTTCTCGCGGTGTTAGATCTTTGCTTTCGAGGACTTTTTGCATTTGGTAATCAAGGTCACGCAGGTTATCCGTTAGTGTATCGGGTAGTACATATGATTTTACCAGCAGCCGGGGGTCGATCAGGATAATGTTCTTCATTACAAACCCACGACACCTTTTAACATTTTTAGAATAAGGCGCCTATGAAACCACCGTGTTGCAAGATGTGTTTCCATTTCTTGATAGATAGCTTCTTCAGAATGCGGATTAGATTTTGGGCGGAGTCGGATGATGGCACATAGAGCTATATAAAGGAAATACTCTCCAAACTTCACATATTGTAACCGAAAAATGGGTGGCAAATCCCCCTTACGCACTACTGTGGTGACTACATCGAACAAATGATACATTTGTTTTTTTTTTACTTTTTCAAAACCTATCCACCAAAACTACACCAAAAACATTTTTTTTTTCATTTGATGCCTCCTCGTAGTACAACTATAATGTCTTCAATCTGGAACCTGCAGTGCAAATCATAGTGAAATATTTAAATACACCCGAAGTTGAAAATTACAGAGAGTTAAATAAAATGCAAGAGCCTGGAACAAGCTGCAGGAGAGTGTTAACAATTGGATGGCTTGCCGAGAGATGTATATAACGTCGTATGCTATATAGACGGGATACAAGGCAGCTACAACAGATGAATAAGAAGGTAGCTGCTTTTTGCTGACTAATAAAGACAAGACAACTGGATTATCCAACAACATACGAAGCGCATTATAAAATTATATTTAGGAATTTAAATCAACAAAACTCACAAAACATACCAAAACAAAAACATTCTCTGCAATTGTATAATTGTCTTAGCTCTAGTTACTATATAAACTGAAATAAATACACATGTTGAATTGCACTCTCGTTGAATAAATCAAAAGATTGCTGAAGGAAACGTTGTATTGACCTTGCCGAGTGGCGTGGTGATCATGTCTGTCCACAGCCTGCTAAATCGTTTGTTGCTAATCGTGTGTGTTACCTATTATCCTCCTTGCCATTGTATCAAACTATCCCTCTTGTTCTCATTCCACTTCTCCTTCAGATCAACTTTACCTTTGTGACGATATACACCATTTTCCGCTTCTCATGACATACCGACAGAATGTAAACTGTCTCTATTCTGATGCAAGTCTCTTTCTGAAAAATGACTAAATAAAACCGTAACATTTCAATTATCACCTTCATTATCCTCAGCAGCAATAATTATAAATATATATGTATCTCCGTAGAATACATCTGACGAAATGCAGCGATATATACCAGGCAATAAATGGTGCAGCACCTTGTTTGTTGCTTCTGTTTTTAATTATCAAGGTGTAACCTGAAAATATAAACCAAGCCTCTTTTAGAGTATTATAATTAGCTTCATGCTTAATTGTACTACTTAATTCAAAAATCATCCAACACGGTATTTCAAAAGAATAAATCACAGCATGTGTAAATCTATTAACATAGATAGACCACACATTGCAAATGAAGATGTAATATAGGTACCAAATGAAGAATAATCACAATACACCTAAGCTCTTTCACTCAATCAATCAACCAAATACACATGGGCTATTTCACTCAGTCATCCACTTACAAAACACATGGGCTCTTGTACTCAATAAATAAATAACCATATGCATGTTCTCTTTGACTCAATTAATCAATCACCATACATAATTTCTTTCACTGAATCAATCATCATACAGGTAGGTCCCTTTCTCAATCAATCACTAAATAAATGGGCTCCTTTACTCAATCAATCACTAAGCACATGGGCTCTTTTACTCAATCACTTACCGCATGCATGAACTCAATTACTTAATAAACCAATCACCATACAAGAGGGTTCTTGTACTCACGCACTCAGTAACCATAGACGTGGGCTTTTATACTCAATCAATCACCAAACACATGGGCTCTTTTACTCAGTCAACCAATCACCATACATGTGGACACTTTTACTCAATCAATCAACCACCATATGCATAGTCTGTTTTACTCAATCATTAAATCACAACACACGTGACCTCTTTTACTCGTCAATCAACTACCATAGACATGGACTCTTTTACTCAATCATTAAATCACCATACACGTGAACTCATTTACTCAATCAATCAGCTACCGAGAACAAAGGCTATTTTACTTAATCAATCACCATACAGTTGGTCCTTTTTACTCAATCATTTAATCGCCATACGCATGAGCTCTTTTCTCAATCAATAAATCACCATAAACATAAGCAGTTTTACTCACTCAATCACCATACGCGTGGGCTCTTTTTACTCAACCAGTCAATCAAGTGTCACCTCAACATTGGCATACATAAGCTTTGAGTCTCCAGCACCAATTGATCTGCGTCTTAAGTGTGCATTCATATAAACTTATTTAATAGATCGGTAAATGATGTCAACCGATCGGTAGCGTCTTCCATTTGCACGATTTGACGTTCTCTATCAACTAGATGTTACGTTTTATATGCCCGACGTTCCTTTAATGCTATCTAATGTTGGCCTATATGGGGTTACATCTCAACTACAGGATATCTTTCTTTTGTTATGACCTTCTCTTTGTTTGTTAATATAACATTTCGAAAGCTCCACTGTTGCCTTCATATTATATAGTTATTGTTGAGACTATCCTAGTAGATAGCTAGAGAGATCTATCCTAGTTGAGTGCGGGGCCGTGAACAGGGCACGAAGAAGAAACATGGCAACGAAGACGGATGTAGGCGATACAGGCCTTAGCTGGGAAAGAAGCAGGTTCCCCACGACCACAGGTGCTAAGGGGCAAGCACGGACTGCACGGACTCGCCTCAATGTGGGAGAGGAAGATTGAGCTTGGACATGGTAACAGCTAAGGGACAAGCACAACAGCAAGGACAACGAAATCGATCGAACGTCTCGCACGGCAGGGGAAAGACTCCCGGAGTCATGACCCGGACGGGACCGCCCCTAGAGAGTGTAAAGAGTACAACTGTCCCAAACATTCGGGGAAGGGGTACTCGTCTGACGATCAGAATCTCCCTTTCGTGTTTGCTCCGCTGTTGAGTTTTCATCACTAATTTATCACTACTGTTTATGTTCTGCACTCTACAGTAATATAACACCTGATCGTTCTTTTTTTTTTTTTAAATGTCCCCCATAAATAATAACTTCAGTAAAAGAAGAAATATGCAAACACCAACATCCGATTTCTAAAACGATGTTTCTGGTCTATACATCTTTGTAGATACTGAACAGTGAGTAATGAAATGATAACGAATCTGGGACAGGTCGAGGTGTGGGTTTTGAGAATAGGGATGCTCAAATAGTGGACAAGAATCAAACCGCATAGTGAGGTATTGACAGCTGCCGGTACTACTAGATCACTCACCAACATCGTATGGAAAATGAGATATATGAGTATAGCATATCAACAGACAAGACGGACTACAGTAATTAGAATGTATGTTTGATCATACTATTAAACAGACAAAAGGCAAGGCAGATGGAACAATGGTGTATATAGAAAGCTTAAACAGCCTTAACTTCATAAAGATATAAGAAAATTAGGGCTGGGGACTCAGGACCGTCAATGTCTGCCTCAGACCAGACACCCGAGGAAGAATTGGTTCACAATCGTGTCGCCCTTTAATCTCAGAAAATTAGCAGAAGACCCAACCAGACATTACACATCTTGCAATTTTACTACTAATAGGACGAATCAATCCCTTCATTACTATTCTGTCTATCAAACCAACTTTTTCAAACATAGAAAACATCACATGCTGTAACAAACACACTATTTAGTACATCATAATGCTCACATACGTTAATAAACAGACTACTTTCCACAATATAGTAGGGCCCAAACATTATAACTACCACACCATGTAGTATTGACAGATCACACATTCTAGCAATCCCAATATTTAATACGTACGGACGCTAGCAACTGAGTTACTCAATGCATTAGAATGCCTCATACACTCTAACAAATACACTACTTTATATTGGAACGGTTCTCAAGTTAAAACATGCACTACTTAATGCATTAGGGCGGATGATATACATTAGTAAATACACAACTAAATACATTATGGTGGCTGGAGTATGTTAGAAGAAACAAACTACTTACTAATAAGGACTGCTCATAGACTTTGGCTAATACACTAATTAATACACACATAAAATGAGCATTCCAGAAGGTCTTTAGATCATACCTTCCATTTGCTATTTTGTACCTGGTGACAAAATGATGACACACATTTATTAGAGCCTGGGTGGCGAACATAAATCGCTCAAAAGCAGGGATAACGACTATAACAATTTCCTATAAAATATACACAGCCATTAATTGTTGCCTATCCAATACCAAAACAATGAAATTTTATGACAAAAAACCATGTGAATATCGCAGAGAGAATGGAACGAATCCTGGTGAACAAGGATGCGAAGACAGAACGTTTGCGCTAGATATTACACATTGAGAAGACCCGTTGATAGTATACCTAAACATACTTCTCTCTGGAACCCACACAGCATAAAATAGATGGAGATCCAGAAGCATGGGGAGTAGACAATTAGAGATCTAGCTAAATACCATGATGAGAACAATGAGGAAGCTACAGGGACTGCACAGATTGGGAAGCTGTGAGGTGAGTTAATAGAGGGCCGCTGTCGGGCTGTAATTAAATTAGTTGCATGTTCTTCTCAGAACTCACAATCAACCCCAGCTTTTATTAGCTATGTTTGATTTTCTAGGCAATGTTGATGTTCAGTAGGTTTCCATTGCCTTATGGAAAGTCCAAACCAATACATTGTGAAAATGAACATTAAGATACATGCACCCAAATCGACTACTGTTGATTTCCAAACAAATTTCCCGAACTGTGTTTACCACCTCTGGCCCACCTTCGCTGATGTACCAATGTAGACAGACATACATTACACGAGTGAGAACGGCTCAATAGAGATCGCTTCGAAAGAAATGATGCTTGATGATTTTTATGGCAAATGTTGATGTCCAATTAACCAATCAACACAAGGCGAATACCTCCATACCATTGTGTAACAATCCTTTAGAATAATGTCGCTCACATGTCGTTTGCGGAAAAGATGTTCGATCCATTACCAAGCGCCTTGTCTCATGCATTCTCTTACAAAAGAATAAAAGCCCCGTGATCCATCTTTGGGCTATTTGACCCCTTAGTTTAGTTTACTCGATGGATCAACATCACTTCACACGGGTGCAACCCATAAGTGCTCCGTTCTCCTCCTAACTCAAACCTGAGTCGGGAGAAACTCAGCTCAGTGCACGAACTCCGTAGCATCGGCGAGGATCCTGAAATACTTTGGGCAGATTTTTAACTCGAAATTTTGCCCGGGCAGCGCCGTTAGGCTACTCTTTTTCGATTTCCAACTGCCAAGGGATTTTTTACGTGCGCAACAATACACACGGGCGTCCGATCTCACTACCCAGAGACCAGGAGAAATTTATTACTAGAAGACCACGAGAAAAAATCCCGGCATCACTGGGGCATGAACGCGGGACCTCCGGCATCACCGGGACCTGAACACGGGACCTCCAGCACTCGAGATCACGCAGCCCCATTTCCTGCTATTTCTTACAAGAATCATTCCTTCCATTACTGCTCTTGCCAAACCATTGTGGTGTTCAATGTGGCCACAGTGTTTGATAACCTGATATATGAAGCTATTGGTGAACCAGTTTGCTTCGACGTTCATATCATGTAGAGTGTCAGCATTTATCTTCTTCTTGGTTTACGGTATTCATAGAATTAAGTTCAAATACCCTTCTGCATTTATTTCGTGTTTGCGAAATGGCCCACGACTCACATTTATGTTACCATAGGGAATATGTACGTTCTCAAAACGTAAATTTTAATTCAATTGTTAAATAGACACACATGTATTGGTTTGGCTATGATAGAAGTACAAGTAGTGGCTTGAGGACGCCCTGGACAAATATACTACTACTTCTATGAGCGCTAAACAATACGTGTATGTTTATTTATGAACTGTCTTAGTGGCCTCAAGGGTTGGCCTCTTTATATTTATGTCTGCTTTAATTCCATTGCCCCTTAGTTTACATTGTGATGTAGGCTGTTAACATTGTTTAATCTCTGCATTGCTAAGACCCGTATACTTCTAATCTCATGTGAATAATACCCATGAGGTTTGCATATCGAGCCAAGATATTCAAAGCTTGAGGAATTTTAATGCCTTCATTCTTAACGTCTACACTTGTAAAATATATACTTATAATGTTCATTTAAACATAGAGTTCGTTTTCTGAAGTATATATTATAAATGGTCAATAATACTCGACCGATAAACATACATGAAATTTGAAAGCATACTGTTTAATTCATTTTCATTCACGTCTTTGGTTCACTCCATGTTACATGTATATACATAACCCCACGCACGTAATAATCAAAAACGTTTTTCCCGCGTGTGTGGAGATGAGGACGCATTGTACTAGCAGCATTCAATGTGTTGGTTGCGTATAATTTAAAATGTATAACGTGAATTGTTGGATTACTGTATTCCGATAATTGCGTGTTACTCTTTCTAAAATTACGTTACGAAACTAGTCCATCTTACTACTCTTGACGGGAAATGTTCAGTTCGACAAATAATTGTACACAAGATAACGGTCACGTTAATAGCAACATGCTTTTATAGTAATGCAGTGTATTAAAATGTCACCATGTACCTTGAGTTCGTCTTCAACATGTACTCCAATTCTGTTTAATCTGTCAGTTTTAAATCAATGGGTACTCTCCCGCTGTTTATACTTAACCTCGAAACCGCAAAGTAGAAAAGGAACATGATGAGATGAGATGAGATGAGATGAGATGATAATTCATAGCCTGGACTGCGGACAGCTAGCTAATAAGCGTAGAATAGTCGAGATGCTGGCATATTTACGCATTACGTAGAGACAATGAAAGATATAACTTCCTATCGCTCATAGGTTTCAGATTGAAAAGATATTAAACAGCAGTTTAGTATCTGATATATAAAATACAATCCTCTTAGGGGGAATAATGCAGGAATATACCTAACCCGATAAAGACATGCATTTAATTAATATTAATATTATTAACATGAATGCTCGCTTTGAGTAAACTACGTAAAATGCATGATTGTATATATACCTGTATTCGGGTAAGGTCAAATGGAGGTATTATACGATGTTAATTTTAAAAATTAAAATTAAAAGGCCTATATTCACCCGATGAGGTATAATGGTGCTAGCCCATTATTATTGTAATACGCTCGATAGATGATTTGTTAATATCACGCTTGCTGCCATTATTTCTCACATGACTACCTTGTAACCATTGTAAGCTGAGCGGTGTTGGGAGTTTAAGCAATGTCAAATATACCGCGTTCATGAGATTCAAACACACGACCGCCGTTCTGTAAACAAGCGTGTTAGCCACGAAGCTACAGCGATATGCTCAAGTACATATGGTGCCGTTTATTCACCCTCTTCTTATTCACCCTCTTCTTTTTAATGTTTCCGATCTGGAGCAGACATTGCCGATTATACCTGTCTACTTCTATTTCTTTTATACTATCATAATGAGGTTAGTGTTGCATATACTGGTATGCATTGCCCTTCTATTTAGGCATTCCGTATACACATTTCTGACTCTTCCTTTCCTGCATTGTATGTCCCTACTTAAGACAAACACTTCTACTCCGCCTCTAATCTGCCGCTGTGCTGTTTTTAAGGCTTCAATGACATAATATAGTTATGAGACAAGATAGGCATCATCATCGGGTGTATTGGGTATATTGTGTCATTCCTTTATGTGTTAGACCAGAGGATCCAAAACCACGGCCCGCGGGCCACATGTGGAACGCCAGCTGAAAGAAAGTGGCACGCGAGGACTCGTTGTTTAATATAATATATTTTAATATTTTTTTTAATGCACTCGGAGCGCCCAGTCAATGTACGATAATTTACCTTACTCGTGGTTGTTATGCATAGATATTATCGAATGCGCCTGTTCAGTTCACAACGAAACGTTATGAAGTTCCCATATCCCAGCCTTGTCGACCAATCAGAATGCGCAAGGCACCATGTTGTCGTCTATTACAACTGTTTAGCAGAGTCGGTAGTATTGTGTTGAAATTAGATTTTTTTTCAAATAAAATTTTACCGTTAAAGCCTATAAACATGAGTGTGGAAAATCTAACATCAAACAATGGTGAACAGCGAAAATGTGAAGATGTCGCTTGTTGTGAATCCAACGAAGATTGGACAGAGACATTTATGTTAATGCCTAGTCGTAGAGGTAAACCAGTTTTCTTAATCTGCGGATATCCTGTGTCTGTTACACAAAAATGTAATATGGAACGGCATTTTACGACCACACATTCAGACATATATTCTCAATACCCGATCATTTCGGAGTTAAGAAAAGATTTCATAGAGTAATTTCTCTGACCAGGCAGCAGTCATTAATATGAACACACCTTGAAACCTGTTTTTTTTTTAAATATACATACACCTCCCTTTATTTCTCAACTTAATTTCCACCAATATTGATGCACTTATCCCATCGTTTTATCACTCCTCCCAAACCGACTGCATAGAACTGCGTGCTCTGTTTTCTAAAGCAAGTTTTCACTTCACATTCAACTTCGGCGTCATTCACGAAATGTCTCCCGCCAAGGTGGGTTTTCAGTGGATCAAAATGGTGAAAATCTCTAGCGGCTAAGTCGGTGGCTGTAAGGTGGATGCTCCAGAACTTCCCACCTTAGGTCCCGCCCATGGGTTAATCGAGCCGTATGTGGTCTGACATTGTCATGAAAAAGCAACACGTCTCTAGTCAGCAGTCCTGGATGTTTTCTTCGAATTGCATCATCAAACATCGATTGAATTTCACAGTACGATTCAGAATTCACATTGTCATGTTTCTTCTTGAAATTGGTTAAAAGCTTTCCTTGTCAATCCCAACAGGACGACCAGATCGGATTTTATCAACAATTTTAGAGCGTCCTTGAGAATATTTATCTACCCAAGTATGCACCTCCAAGTATGCAAACTCCTGAGCACAATCTTGCCAAGACATCAATAGCAGTTGAAAAATGTTGTTGTTGACTGCAATGTCCTGTAAAGGATATGCGAAAATAAAAAAATAAAAACCCTGCTAATCGCCGGTCTCCTTGAAGAAGAATTTTGCGGACACGGTTCATGATCCCGCACACCCACGTTCGAAACACCTGCGCACGATTTGGCAGCAGAACACGTTGCGCTGTTTTTTACGAAATGGTATGGGTGCCGTTCGTTCAGACAGCAATGGCAAACTACTGAACGTAAACTTGCCAAGACGTCAGCAACAGCAAACAATGCTGGTGTTGTCTGCAAACGTCCTGTAAAGGATATACAACTAACTTTTATTTGTATTCTGGTAAGATCTCATAAGCCGGTTTCCCTGGCGTAGGGATTAAGCACGTTGTTCGTAATACCCTATACTCTAATAGGAAACACAGCAGCGCGAGATCAGCAGCAGATCGCGTCGCGTTGATTACTTACGGATTTATGTGAGCCAGTCGTTCAGAAAGCAATGGCAAACTACTGAAAGTAAAACTTACCAAGACATCAACAACACCTAAAAATACTGGTGTTGACTGCAATGTCCTGTAAAGGATATGCGGAAAACAAAGAAAGATCACATAGGGGTATCATACGAAGTTAATAAAATGTAAACTTACGAGTACAGTACCATTCTTCACGCCACGAGGTGTATTGGGTATATGGTGTTTGCCCCCTAATTTCTTATGGCGCTCGATATCTGATTTGCCAATATCACGCGTGTAGCCTTTATTTCTGAGATAACTACCTTGTAACCATTGTAAGCTGAGCCGTGCTGGGAGTTCTAGCAATATCAAATATGCCGTGTTCAGGAGATTCAAACACAGAACCACCGTGCTGTAGTGCCACGAAGCTACAGCGATACGCTCAAGTACACATAAGTACCATGTATTCATCCTTTTCTTATGCATCATCTTCTTTTTAATGTTTCTGATCTGGAGCAGACAATGCCTATTATACTTCCCAACAACATTTTGTTATGTAATATCTTAGTGAGGTTAGTGTTTTATAAACATTGCCCTCCTATTTAATCATTCCGTATACACATTTCCGACTCTTCCTCTCTTGCATTGCGTGTCCCTACATTAGACTTAACACCTCTATCCCGCCTCTTCTGTAAACTCACTTCCTTTACTTTACGATTCTCATAAGTATTATGATGGCATCTGCCGCTGACATGTTTTTTTTTCAGACTTCGTTAACACAATATAGTTATGAGACAAGATAGACATCATCATCATCAGAGTGGTATGGAGCTGGGTATATTATGCCATTCATGTATATGTTAGAGTTATCGGCACTGCGTAAGGCATGCGGTCAATATCAATATTTCATTACTGCGATGTTTTATGGTACTCATTTTAGAATAGGTCAATATAAGAACCTAGATCATTGAAGAAATGCCACCCCTAAAGGATAGTTCAAAAATACAGAAGGTCGGAAGACCTATGTAGGATATACTGCAATCGGCGACACTCCAGCGTCCATTTATCATTATCGTAATGTCCCATGCTGATGAGCTGTCCCACAAGATTACCAGAGCATTGCACCAGGCTATGTATTATGTTCATTATCATCATCATAATGGGCCATGTCGATAAGCGTAGACGGTCATATTTCGCCATCTCACGCGATCACCAGAGTTGTGGATCAGCTCTGTGTTCTTGTTTCGACCATACCAATTGGCCAAGCCATCCAGGTATTTACTTCTCTGCTTATCCTTATTCTCTGCCCCTGAATCTTGCCAGTTGTCACCAAGTTCTCTAATTTATTTCTTCTCATGTCCACAAAACTGTGACTGTCTACGTCTAATTTGTCTAATCATTTAACGAATTTCATGTGTTTCTTGTAGGACTTGGTCATTGGTTTTTCTATCTGTCAATGGCTTTCTTTGAATGTTCCTCAGAAACCACATTTCCATAACCATCAGATGTTTTTCAGCTTGTTTGCTCATTGTCCACGCTTCGCATCCATATACAAGTACATGTTATATGTAGCATATCAACACAGTTGTTCGCGTTGCAAATGCCATCTTTCATTGGTCATTATGTTTTCCATCTTGCAAAAGGCTATCTTCGTCATGGCGATTCTTGTTCTAATCTCTTCAAGACATCTCCCATCAGATGTTATAAGTGTTCCTAGATAATTGTACCTATTCACTTGTTTAAGAATATTCCCATTTACTTATATATTGCATTGTTCTATTTCCTTCTTCCTAGTGATAACCATAATCTGCGTCTACAGATAATTTAATTCTAATCCTAATTGTTTACTGTGTGCAACAACCGCATCTATCTAAATTTTGCAGATCCTACTCATTGTCTGCAATCAACAATGTATCATCCGCAAATCTAATGTTATTGATGTTACCCCTCCCAATGGTGATTCTGTTCATATTTTTTTTAATTTTTGAAAATATTTTCACTGTACAGTAAAAACAAATCTGTGCATTATGCTTAATTATTGTTCATCATGGGACATATATTTATCGCTTTAACGCCTTCATATTTGCTATACTTACATTTAAAGACACTTCGTTTATGGCTCAGGGAATCTTGTAACGCTATGTTTCATAATTTCTCGACATGATCGAACTCAGCCGGGGATGATGTGGCAGCAGGCCGCTTTGCGTTGATTTCGATTATATGAGGTGGCGGTCGATGGCACATTGCGATGACAAATTGCGATAGTAAAGTACTGCACTAAAATTGCCCATTGAATCTCACACAGCCAATAATTGTTGGGGATGATTGGGGTTGGCTGGGGGAAAACAAGAACAACACAATGCGACAGACTTGCATTACATATTAAACCATATTTATTATTTATTATTCGCATCGCTGCTATTTCTTTACACATCAACAACATATAAATATCAATTGCAGAACCCGTTGAGGCCACTAAGATAGTTCATAAATAAACACACACCTATTGTTTGGCGCTCATAGAAGAAGAAGGAGAAAGAAGTAGAGATTAGAGGACACACTGGACAACTTTACAATTGAAAATTATAGTTTTGAACGGGATTCGAACCTGTCATCCCCAAATGACAATAGGACCTCGGTGTAGGTACAAGTGTACTTCGACGCATACCTCGTTTCTGAGACCATGCTACCATGCCACAGTCTCAGTCCACCCAGCATAATTTTCTCGGTCGACCCCACTTGTCCGGGAATTGTGAAGCCACGTTACATTAAACACTAAGCTACATAATTCAGATACAGTAAGCGTCGTTTGTGTTTATTGACGTCATATCACGTTTTCCAATACAGAATGTTCCCCACAACAGTCTCTCGAAATATGTCTCAATTATACATTAGATGGCATACTTTTGGTGCTGTCATGTGTGAATATATATCCACCCCATCTTGAATCCATTGACGCTGTGTTTCTATTTTTCTCCGTTTCTCTAATACGCATTCCTACATACTTATATTTACCATATTTTTGGCATGTCCGCAATATTTATTTTTCTCTATCATTTGTGTTAACAACAATTCTTCTCCATTACTGAACTCTTTTTTTTAAGGAGAGATGTGTTTGTTCTGGCATGTAGATAATACTAACTTAACTTGAGCATTCGGACTATAAAGTCACTGTAGATCAAGCGTAAAATATATGAATAGAAACTACAGAGCATCCTAATGACATACGTATTTATCCCTAGTAACATACATTGACCAATCATAACAACTATAACATGTCACACACCATCATGCATATTGGTTATATGATGCTACACTGTCATTGTTATAACTGGAGGATGATGTGACTAATATCTCGCCGGCCGCCTTCACTCCCAAAGACATTTACGTGTACCCAGTCTAGGGTGTGTCTACATATCAGCCCGGGTCTGTTTTACAAACCCGCAACATACCAGTACCAACACATGTCTGTCGAACCGGTAGTGAGGGTCTCGTCACCACGCTACCTCGGCTGCCAACTGTATAGTTATCACAGGTACATTGTAGGGTCAAAGGCGTTTCGATCTAAAATGCCGGCTGTTTGGCAGCGTTAAACAGTTAGTTGCATATCCTTTACATAACGTCGCAGTCAACCCCGGAATTTTAACCGTGAGTGATTTTTTTGCAAGTTTCGAAAACGGTATGTGGGATTACGAAATGCGTTGGTAACTCCTTCGACACAGCCGCGTCTATGGCAACAGAATATTAATAGTGTAACCATGTTGTTTAACGCTTAAGGGAGGCCACTGCATTAAGATTCCACAAGGCCCACTTGCCAACCGGCTACTGACACCCTGATCAGGCAGTGACTGGGAAATGTATGCATGTTTTCGGCATCGTGAAACACTTCATTAACACAATTTGGTTTATGAAATAGAATGTGAATAATTAGCTAATTTCTGAGATCGTACTTGCTCTTGTGAGAAAGATCACAGTAATCCTAACAATTAATATTTAGTCATTGTAAGCAATCTAGCGTACACTCTATATATTCTGAAGATACCATGTCAAGTGGGAATGTGAGAAAGATCACAGTAATCCTAACAAATAATATTTAGTCATTGTAAGCAATCTAGCGTACACTCTATATATTCTGAAGATACCATGTCAAGTGGGAATGTGAGAAAGATCACAGTAATCCTAACAATTAATATTTAGTCATTGTAAGCAATCTAGCGTACACTCTATATATTCTGAAGATACCATGTCAAATGGGAATGTATCCCATAAAGCACCCTCACCAGTTTTCGGAATAAGCGATGAAGTCACGCAGATACTAAAATGGATCATCTACACCGGTATTTGTATGGTTATCAGTATTGTTGGGATTGTGACAAACATCATTAACATCGTTTGTTTTGTGAAGCAGGGATTCCACGATCCGGTCAACATCAGTCTGCTAGGTATGTTAATAGATGATACAACTTTGATATTAATCACTATCATGTGCTTACCAAATGGCATGGTCGTTATTATCTCTCCACAGATACCGTCAAATGTTGTCTGGGTCACTTCTGGTGATGATATCCCGAAATGCCACTGGCTTTTACCATTCGGCACAATCTCTCTCTCTCTCTCTCTCTCTCTCTCTCTCTCTCTCTCTCTCTCTCTCTCTCTCTCTCTGCATCTACCTCTTCTACAGCAAATCACACACACACACACACACACATATATATATATATATATATATATATATATATATATATATATATATATATATATACGAAGGTAAGTTGATAAGTAAGTCACACATGGCTGTAGAAATATAACTAACTATGATAACAACTTGAAACCAGTTTGTTTTGATTGTTTTTGTGTGCAAGCACAGACTATTACACTCCCTCTTATTTTTTTCCGAAATTTGAAAGCCTTTTTCCAAACGTTCGATATGAAACGTTGATATCTTCAACACTCTTTTTCTCATTGTAAGTAATAGCATTTTATTGGTCAATATGTTTTTCATCTGGCAAAAGTATACCTGTGTCATAACCAGTACAGTTCTAATCTCTAAAATGCATCTTCTATAAGATGGTATGAGTTCCATGATAATTATAATCATATGCCTGTTAAATAATTTTCCAATTTATTTGAATAAATAAAGAGGACACTAATTTATGTTCATGCGTATTATAGTGGAGAAGAAACGCAATAGCAGATATTACTAGTGTATGAAGGGCATGGTGGAGTTATTTTTTTTTTTTTTAAATTCGCATATCCTTTACAGGACATCGCTGTCAACAGCAGCATCAGTCAGCTGTCTGTTGATATCTTGGCAAGATTACGCTCAGTAGTTTGCCGTTTCTTTCTGAGAGGCCGGCTAAGTATCCCGCAAGTCACGAGCGGGGGTCGAACCGCCTCAGCTCTCGCTCCGCTACGAGACTCTGCGTGATAAACGGGATTACAGAGAGAAAGTGTTGTAGCCCCTCAGCCAGAGACACCGGCTCGTGGAGTTATAGACCTTTCATTAATTAAGACCTCGCAATGAGCGTTGACGCGATGATTTTCTTAGAAAACTGCATCAGTACTTGCTTGGATTGACAAGGCCTGCAATGGACAATTTGCACTGCACTCGGGAATTTTCCCAACATGTTTTTCTTCAGAAAACTCCAATTATCATAGATTACACGAACTCCATTGCCTTAGCCATGATCCCAGTGTGTCGATACCAGAATCACACAGGTTCTGTACATGTTCTTTATGTGAGTAGGTTTTCTCATGTTGCAATTGTGCATGACAGCCGATTGTTCGGCGTATACTTCTCGATTTTCTGTTGCATTGATTCGATAACACACGTAAGTTGCAAACAGCTCCCTCTAGACTTTTACTGTTATCCGAGAATGCTAGACGTTAGATCACTACCACAGAATCAGGCGAGTGAGTTTATATTCTGGGCTCAGCGTTGTTTGTACAGCACCTGTATTCGGGCGACTTCGGTAAGAGGAGGACGCCGTACCACTTAGCCATTCTGCCGGAACTCAGTCGACAATTTCAGAAATACGTTTTAGGGACTGTTAAAACCCAAAGTTATACTAATAGAGAAGGAGTTGTTCCCTTACTTCAGATTCAGCCGGGAACCACTGCGTACTATCGGTTCCAGTTCTTCTTTAAAAATTGTCAACACGAGGAAAACAAACAAGAAAGTAATGTGTTTTCAATTCTTTGTTCACAAAAATATTTCACGAGTGTTAAGTGATTATGAGATCATTATTATGTATGTACTTACAGGTCTCTCAATATCCGATCTAGGCTCATTGACAACACTGTTATGCACCAATATAATTCTGATAACTCCAGCTATGGCTCCAGAAGGACTTCCCTTTGATCCCTACGCTATTAACTACCTCGTCTTCTTCATACCTCATCTGGCCTTTTACAGAGTGACCAGTTGGATTACCGCCATCATCACATTGGAGAGGTGTTTATGTATTGTAGCGCCTCTAAAGGTAACTTTCACCATTCATTCATTCATTCATTCATTCATTCATTCATGCATGCATGCATGCATTCATTCATTCATTCATTCATTCACTCATTCTTTAATTCAGGAGCATGTCCTTTGCAGAACCTCGCTCCCATAACATCCTTCAGGAAAACCTCTCGATCATAAACAAGATGTCCCACGTCAGATCTGGAGATCATCTGCCATATCCTGCATCCATCTTCTCTTTGACCTTCCTATCCCTCTCTTCCCTTGCATATTCCCTTTCATTATTGCTCTCTCTAAACTTTTGTGACGTTTAAGTGACCAAACTATTTTAATGTTGTTTGTTTTATTGTCTGTAATAGCCAAAAGTCTTCAACATTCAGCTTTTGAAGTACGGATGCATTTGTTCTTTTCTGTATCCAAGATATTCTTAGACCTCGTCTATAACATATATATTCAAAGGCACTTATGCAGCTTGTATAGTAGGTGCCCAGGTCTCACAGGCATATGTTGCAATGGAAAAGATGCATGATCTTAAAAATCTAATTTTTGTAGATATATATGCCCCACTCTACAATTTATTCAGTTATATTAGTGTTTGAAGAGCAATATATATTTGTCTTTTAATTTCTTCCATTGTATCACCATTGTTGGTAATCAACGATCCAAGATATTGAAAATTATCCACCACCTCCAATATTTCCTTATTAATATATGTTTCGCTTTCCATAGACGTTAGAGTAGGTACATGGAGAGTTAGGACATTAAATGAGCTAGGAAAGTTAAACAATGTTCTAAGAAAAATGGAAAACATGAAAATGAATATACTAGTCATAAGTGAGATGAGATGGAAAGGATCTGGCAAAATTATAACCGACAAACAGACAACAATTTATTCTGGATGGGACACACATGCAAATGTTGTAGGAATAATATTTGGTGAAAAAACAGCCAAATCTATGAATAGATACTTTTGTATTTCAGATAGAGTTATAATGATCAAAATCAAAGGCAAACCAATAGATATCAATATTATACAAGTGTATGCACCAACACTATGCAGTAGTGGTAAAGAAATACAACACTTTTACGTTGAAGTAGAAATTGTAATAGCTCAAACTGGATCACCAGAAATAAAAATAATACTGGAAGATTTTAATTTAAAAGTAGGAAAGGGAAAAATAGAGGATATAGTGGGGAATTACAGTTTAGCTACAAGAAATAAAAGAGGAGAGAAACTAATAGAATGGGCAAATAGTAATGATATGATAATTGTAAACACATGGTTAAACACCATAAAAGTAAAAGACGACTATACACATGGAAAAGCACTGATATGAAAATACGCAAACAAATTGACTACATACTTATTAATAAAAGATTTAGAAATGCATTCATTAGTGTAAAGACAATGCCTGGTGCTGACGATAATAGTGATCATGCACCAGTATGTGGACAAAAAAATGTAAGATTAAAGATAGGGAAAAAATGGTTAAGAACTTGAGACTTAATAAAGAGGTTCTGAAAGTAGATCAAGAAATTCAAGAACAATACAGAGTGACTGTGAAAAATAGGTACAATGCAATAGCTAAAGTACGGAGTATAAATGAACAATGGGAAATGTCAAGAGACTCCATTCATCAAACTAGCAAAGACATATTACCGTAGAGAAGACTAAAAGCTAAGACAAAATGGGTGAATGAAGAAATCATAATGCTGATAGACAAAAGGAAACTGAATAAAAATGACAAACAAGAGTATGCTAAGACAAATACAGAAATAAGAGATAAATGTGTGAAGGCAAAAGAAAATTGGTTAAACGAGCATTGCAAAAAAAAAAAATTCAATTCAATTCAATTAAAGATCAAAAAAGTATGCACAAACAAATCAGTGAGCTCAAAGGAAGAAAAATAATAATAAATACAGGGTGTTTGAAATCAAAAATAGGACAGATATTATTGGAGGAAGGTGCTATAATAAAGAGGTGAAATGGGTATATAAGAGGATTATATAATGGAGAAAGGGATGAATTGACAGAAGAAAGTAACTTACGAGGCCCACCTATTCTAAAAGAAGATGTCGCTGACGCTATGAAACATATGAAGAAAGGAAAAACAGCAGGGCCAGATGAAATCAAGGTAGAAGGATTAGAAGCATTGTTAGAATTTGGGTTAGATATATTAACCAAAATACTGAATGATATTTACAACAATGGATTATTACGGAGCGATATGCTGAAATCTGTATTTATAGCAATACCAAAGGGACCAAGAGCAATTGAATGCGAAGATTTTCTTACAATTAACCTCATAAACCATATCACTAAGCTTCTACTCAGAATTATAATGAGAAGAACAAGAAAGAGAATAAAAATGGAAATTAGTGAAGAACAGTGTGTGATTTTATGGAAGGATAAAGTACAAATAATGCGCTATATATATATATATATATATATATATATATATATATATATATATATATATATATATATATATATATATATATATATATATATATATATATAAAATACTTGCAACGATAATGTCCCGGTACTTCTGTCCTTCACCGATCTGCCTCTGTGTCACCTTGTTCTGACTTTCTAAGTCCTGTTCTGATATGATCGCATCTGTCCATGATTTTAGGGCTTATATAGATCATGTATTAATACTCTAGTCCACCTCTCCAATATTTGTTAGCCATCAGAGTGGAATCCAGCCAGTACATAATTTATCTCGTTCCTGAGAATCGAACGTGCTGTCTTCTTTGTCAAGCTCTAAGATCTGACTGTTTGTTGTTGTTGACAATCTCTCTGACGTTTTCTCCTTTTTACGCCACGCCGCTGGTTTCTCATAAAAGTTGGTTCGCGATTTTCTCACCAACTTTATTTTAAGTCATTTCATCTGCTCTGCTACTTGGCAATAAGGGCAACAGTTCTATAGTTGGTGCATAATTTCAGGTTACCCTTATTTTGGTGTTGGAGTGAAGATAGTTCTCTTCCAATCTTTTGGCCACATACCATATTTCCATATGTTTTAAATAATGCTTGATAGATCCGTATGCTATCTTCTCCTCTCACTTTAATTAGTTCAGCTGGTATATCATCACATCCAGATGATTTACAATTCTTCACTTCTTTATTGCCCATGCAATTTCAACTAATGAGTGTTCAAGTTCTCTCTCTGCTGTCGTTGTTTCATTTATCTCATTCATATCATACATTCCACTGCAGTATTCTTGCCATCTTTCTTGAATTTGTTTACATCCTATTAAAGTATTTCTCAACTTGTCACAGATACTATTTAATTGGAGTTGAACATTTAATAACTGCATTTCTTTGAACATTTCGTATCTCGTCCAGTCTTATGATATTGTTCTTTTCTTGTACAACAATCGTGTATATATTGGTTTTTGTCTTTTCTTGTGTTCTTTCTTATTTCACAAGTAAAATATTTATACTTCATCCTGCTGTTATCGGATTCACCCCCTTTCTGTTTCAGTTCCCTTCGTTGTTTTATTAAATCTAACTTATCTGATGTAACCCATGGCTTATGTTGCTTTTTCATGGTGGGAATTAAATCTTTGGCTGCAGTTATCACGATATATCGAGTTTGTACTGCCAATTCAACTAGTGTCAATTCATTCTGTATAGACATCAAGACCCCAAAACGATTCTTCACTTCTACGTTGTATGCATCTGGTATTATTGTGTCAGTTTCTGTGCAAAAATTTAATTAATTTGTCACCTGCATCATTTCTATTTCCCAATCAAAATTTTCATAAAATACGTCTCTCATGTTCAGCTCTACTGTACCCACTTTAGCATTAAATCTCCCATTGTTATTGTTATATCATTCATCCTCTGCTGTTAAAGTTGGTGCATATATATGTGTGACAGTTGTGGTTTCTGGATGACCTTTAAGACTGACAGTGAGGATTCTATCACTAACCGGGTTATATCCAATTAAAGCTTTTGCAATTAACTATCTAACCAAAATGTCACTCCGCTCTGGCATCCGACATATCTAACAGAATTTATAAAAAGACTTCCATTTTCAGTTGTTAAATGACCCTTGCCTCTCCAGCGATGCTCATTAATTCCTAAAATGTGAATATTTACCTTCTCAATCACATCACATACTACATTAAGCTTTCGCTCATACAGACTTCTCACATTCCACGTTCCTAGTCTCACTCTTTTCTTAGCCTGACACATGGGATTTTGTTGGGGAACACCGTCGGACTTAACTCCGTAATCACGATTACTAGTAATGGCCTATGTGTCACACTCTTCCCTGGTGTTGTATGATCTGCTGGCTTAAGGGGCCTCACCAAAAGATCTCTTTCTTATTAGGTTTTCATTCATGGCTGTTAAGGTTTCTTGGCAAGATTTGCAGAAGATTTTTTGCCGTTGCTTTCATTCTGGGCAGTGACTGTACTAGTCGGTTGCCATAGCCATTGTCTTTACTTATGAGATCAGCTGCCTATCGCCGCAGAGTGCAGATAATAACCAACAACCTTCTGTCCGCGGCTCTCACACCACCTTTACACCATGGCTTCGCGTAACCCTGATAGGGTTAGAGGGGGGGGGGGGGCTAAACGGCTATTCCACCTTTCCCAAGGGTGTCCTGTAGACTAACGAAGGAAAGGTGGCGTCTTACATCTCATTTGCTAGGTATATCATAGGTATTTGATAGGTATATAAGCCTACCCCGCTAACCGCCTTTTACCTCTACTATCTCATAACGTATATATTTGAGAGAATCGCGCAAAGTCCACGGTAATCGTGATACATGTCGTAAGTAATTATTGATTACTTTTACTGTCGCCCCTGGAGTGAGGGGAATCAACACCCACAATTTTATTAACCCAATATTATTGTCCTAGAGACCCCACCAGAATCCGTCCACACAACTCCCTCAGTATGTAGACACCTTTTTCT
Source organism: Cepaea nemoralis (assembly GCA_014155875.1). NCBI lineage: Eukaryota > Metazoa > Mollusca > Gastropoda > Stylommatophora > Helicidae > Cepaea > Cepaea nemoralis. The sequence goes on from JACEFZ010023416.1 coordinate 68,480, forward strand.
TACTTTCACTCACCCCTGGATCATGCCCCCTCTCATTCTTCCCCAACACAACATACTCAACAACTCTAGCTTTAACAAAAAAAATACCACAAATAATGTATTAAAGCAAAGAGTATGTGTGTGAGAGGTGTGTGTGTGTAATGTGTAGAATGTGTGTCGAATATTCTAATGTGTATGTAGAATTAGACCAGTGAATCAGGAGCAAAGTCTGTCACATCACTGTGCTGAGCACACAACAGCACCATGTATTCCGGACAGTGAACATCACCCAGAAGATGTTTCTCCGTCCACGTGACAACTTTCTCCAATCACTCTAACAAACAGGATGCTGGTCATCAGATAGACACTGTTCGATCTTGGTCTTCACTCTAACCACACGGTGAAGTTACTCTGTTTCATAATGTTTGCTGATAATCTTTCAATTAACTGAAATGTCACTTGGGGAAAATCTACTGTTCATAAGTCTCTGATTATAAAATTTTTCCTTCTTTAAAAAAAACAACCTATTAATGTTTTATTTTCCAATCATTGGCACCTTGCCGTCTTGACAGACGATAGTTTGTGCTTTAAAAAGGCATAATAACTTTTAACTATGGCGGTAGCGAGTGTGACTGATAAGGCCAATTTGCGCTGTAAATGTCCGTTCACAGTGGGTGCATGTGAACACGTGGTCATTTCCACCATCATGCACCATCTTACGTCTCAAACGCTTGGTGTGTGACTTTTCTGCAATAATTTTCTCCTTTGACTTTATTCCATTTCTGATATTTGCCCTCCATGCAACACGTTCAGCGGCGACTTGCTCCCAATGTGCATTATCAATGCCTGTATCAATAATGTCCCGCTTACACACATCTTTGTATCGTAGTAGAGGCCGACCCTGAGATCTCTTACCCATCTGTAATTCACCAAAAAAGATATCCTTTGGTATTCTACCATCATCCATCCTCCTAAGATGTCCTATCCATCTAAGTCTAACAAGACTGAGCATTTAATAAACTGTCACACAACCTGATCTTTCCAATACTTCAGTATTTGTGATTTTGTCTTGCCACTTAATACCAAGAATTCTTCGCAGACACCGCATATGAAAGCTGTTTAAGTTGTTCTCTTGGTGTGAGTAAGTTGTCCAGGTTTCACTGCCATAGAGAAGAGTACTAAGGACACAGGCTTGATAGACAAGGACATTTGTTTTGGCAGTAAGCTTCCTGTTCTCCCAGACTCTTTTTCTTAACCTGTTCATTGTTGTTGCTGCATTACCAATCCGGATGTTGATTTCCTGATCTAGGGATAATTTGCTGTTTACCACTGATCCTAGATATGTAAAATGGTCTACTATCTCTAGTTCGGCGTCGTCAATAAAGATTGATGGTACCCCATGTGCACCTTGTGACATAATCTGTGTCTTCTTTTTGCTAATTGTTAAACCAAATTCAGAACAAGCATTGGAGAATGCAGATAGTAGACATTGCAATTCTTCCTCAGAGTGGGTCGTAACTGCAGTATCATCTGCAAAAAGCAACTCTCTGATCAGTACCCTCCTAATTTTGGTCTTAGCCTTCAATCTCTGAGCATTGTAGAGGCCGCCATCTGAGCGTGAGTGAATGTATATACCACCATCCTGATCATGAAATGCATATTTCAGTAGAAGTGAAAAGTATATTCCAAAGAGGGTGGGAGCTAGTACACAACCTTGCTTAACTCCACTCTTAATTTCAAATTCTTCAGAAGTTGCACCATCAAACTTGATTATACCTTTCATGCCTGTGTGGAACGATTCCACAATGGACAGAAGAGTTGGTGGGCAGCCAATCTTCTTTAGTGCCTTGAACAGACCCTCACGACTGACCAAATCAAATGCCTTTGTGAGGTCGATGAAGGCAATAAACAGTGGTTGATTCTGTTCACGGCATTTTTCTTGCATTTGTCGCAATGAGAATATCATATCAGTGGTAGACCGGTTCTGTCGAAAGCCACACTGTGATTCGGGGTAGACTTGATCTCCTAGGACTTTAAGTCTGCGCAGAACAATTCTGGCAAATACTTTTCCAATAATACACAGAAGTGAGATACCCCTATAGTTGTTGCAGTCGCTCCGATCGCCCTTGTTCTTGTACAGTGTTATGATGCTTGAATCTTTGAAATCCTGTGGGACTTGTCCTTCACGCCAGCATAGCTCTATTAGCTGGTGGATCTGTATAGTGAGTGTGTCTTGCCCACTCCTGATAACCTCTATTGGAATCCCATCCTTACCTGGAGCCTTGCCAGATGCAAGTTCATTTATAGCACACTTAACTTCTGTTATGGTGGGAAGTGTGTCCAAGTGGTCAAGAGTTGGTAGAGCCTCTATGGCGTTGAATGCTTTTTTTTAGGTAGATGTATATATATATATATATATATATATATATATATATATATATATATATATATATATATATATATATATATATATATATATATATATATATATATATATATATGTCCTTGGTATATGAGTTATTAATCTTCGGTGATGAAGCGTATCACTCATTAAACACAACACTTATGTTCATTAAGTCCGGCTCAGCGGAAGCCAGGTTTCTGCAGACCAACTAGATTCTGAGCCCCGTGTAAAAGCCTCTCAGTAATCTCTGTCTTCATTCCGTGAGCCATCATTGTATAATACTTTGAAACTGCTTCTTTGTAATAAATCATCTCACACTCAAGTGAAACACTCAAGGGGAACCTCTTGAGTAGAGAACATCAGGTGAGGGCAACTCAATCCTGACCGTAATTAGGTGAGTGTAGGCCAATAGCAGCACTCAGATCTATAACAGAGATCCGATCTCTGTCATACGGCCAAATAGCTCATCACATGGTCTTAGACATGGCAACACCAGGAAAGAATAAAGGAGCGGGCAGAAACCCAGCAGAGGCCCTACTGGAAGATCCTACCTTTTCACATTCCCCTCATCCATCCCAACCATCCTCAATCTCTTTAATAATTATCCCACTACATTTTCCTAAACTCCCCGAGTAAAATGATTTATCACACAAGCTAGTTAAAGCCATACAATAGGAGACTAGTGCCGACGCTCCTATAATACTTTCTAGCACCGCACTTATAGAACATTCTATCAACGCACCTATAATACATTGTATCACCACACCTATAATACATTATATCACCGCACAGTACTGTACTCTATTCCTAATCATACTCTAAGGTAGATATATGCCTATTCCGGTTGCTAATCGAAACTATGCAATAACAGACTGGATCTATGTCCGCCGATAAATATCAACAATTTGACACTATAGTTTCTTTCATTGAAAACAACTCGGAAACTCCACCGATCCTTAACACTTCAGAAATCTTGGTCGACTAACGCAACTTGTTTACTTCAACGGCCTTTATATCGGCTTTGAGTGACATCACCAATTTGTCTAGACGCTGAGGCGTCGAGAAGTTGTTTTTCTCTATATATTTCCCAACTCAATGTGAACCTCTGTCTGGTGTCCCCTTTTATCTGGGGAATTATCTCCTGTCTGTGATCTAGAGATTTTAACCACATCACAAGACTCCTTCCGACTTCTGGCCACACATTCCGTCTATAACTTCAAAGGCCGACTACCGCCTTGCAGACTGATGACGCCGTTGTTCGTCTCGAGCAACAATTTGTTAACAAAATGCCGACCGGTGTAGACATTGTAACGCGACGTATTTTGATTCTCAGTCCATACAACATCAAAGGGTTTGCTGGTGTTTGGGCAGACGAACGTCTCTTTTTTTCCATCGATTTAACTAACAAGTTTATTATTCGCGACATAGGCCCCCTCCTAAGAGAGTTGTTAGCAACAACTATTTTTCCTTGGAGGTTCGATCCAGATTATCAATTCCTCTTCTTCAGGAGCTGGATGTCTAGACAGGAAATCGGCTCCAACATTTTCCCTCCCAGGTATATACTCCACTGTAAAGTGGTATGGCTGAAGTAGCAAGGACCACCGCATCAAACGGGCGTTGAGCTTCTGAGAAGTGGCCAGGAAACATCAAGGGTTGATGATCCGACTGAATTCGAAACTGAACTCTATACAAATAGGGCTGGAATCTTTGCACAGCCCATACGAGAGACAAACTCTCTCTCTCTCTCTCTCTCTCTCTCTCTCTCTCTCTCTCTCTCTCTCTCTCTCTCTCTCTCTCTCTCTCTCTCTCGACGTTCGAATAATTCCTCTCAACTGGGAGAAGTTGCTTGCTTGCGTATGCCACTGGTTTCAAAACAGAAGCATCATCTTTGCCTTCCTGTAACAAAGCTACCCCAATCCCAATGCCACTTGCATCCGTTCTCAACACAAATGGTTTGGAAAGATACGGGAGCTGTAACACAGGTTTGCTGACCAAGGCCTCCTTCAACTGACTGTAGGCACTCTCACATTCTGGTGTCCAAACTATTTGGTCCGGGAATCCCCTTTTCAAGGTTTCTGTTAATGGAGCTCCCAGTTCAGTGAAATGTGGGATAAATTTGTGGTAGAATCCACACAACGAGAGAAAATATCGCACATCCTTCTTCGTTTTTGGCCTTGTAGCACATCTGATTTTCTCTAGGTTCTTTTCCTCTGGGACAATGTGTCCTGGAGTTATGGTGTGACCTAGAAATTCCAGAGTCTGGTAACCAATCATGCACTTGGTTGGGCGAGCGGTAAGCCCTGCTTCCTTGAGCCTATTGAAAACTCTTTCCAAGGATAGTAAATGGTCATCCAAGCAGTCACTGGAAATCAGATATCACCCATGAATGAGATCATGGACATGATCCTGTAAGGGATCAAGTAAAGTCCTCATCATGCGAGTAAACACACTAGGTGAATTACTTAGTCCAAAGGGCATGACCTTGAAATTCGTAATGTCCACTGGGGGTACTGAAAGCCAGCAGTGGTCGAACCTCTGATTTGACCGGAATCTGTAATACCCGCGACTCAGATCCACCTTTGAGAAATACCTTGCCTTATGGAGCCTCGCGAATAACTGAGTTAGATTCGGCAAAGTTTCCACCTGAAATTGTGTATGACTGTTCAGAAGTCGGTAGTCTATACACAACCGGTGTTCTCCACTTGGTTTTCGTAACAAAACTACCCCAGCATTGTATGGGGATGTGGATGGTGCAATCACGTCATCCTCCAGTAGTTTCTGTATTTCCTCCTCTAGGGCCTTTTCTTTAGAGAATGGCACTGGGTAAACCTTTTGGCGAACAGGCTCTTGGGTGGTCAAAGTCATCTCGAACTCCACCAACCTGGTTTGTCCTGGTTTATCAGTCAGTATTTCCTTATGAGACTCGAGAACCTGGGTTATCTTTTCCCTCTCCTGGGAAGTCAGATCAGTATTAACCTGTACATCCTTGTAGGTTTCGTGGTGTACCAAGGGATATTCCCTGCACTCGTTGGTTCCCACTTCTGTCTCCACTGCAACTGCCATTGCTATGAGGTGAGCTACTTTTTCTCCGGGTCTCTCTTCGTATTTCCGCAAGAGATTGATATGGAAAATCTTCGACTTTCCCCGGATCCGGATCTCATAGTTGGTTCTGGATATCACCCTTTCCACGGGAAATGGTCCTTGCCAACCTATCTCCAGTTTGTTGTTTCCCGTTGGGAGTAGCAACAAGACTTTGTCTCCCACCTCTAGAGATCTGTCTTTAGACCTACGTTTGTAGTAAGCCGCATGTCTTCTTCTGGCTTTTTTCAAGTTTTGATTTGCCAGAGTCCATCCCTTGTGAAGTTTTTCTTTCAGTTCCTCCACATATTTGTAAGAAGAGATCACTTCTTCTGACGTCCCCTCTTCAGTCCAACTCATAAACATGGCTTCCAACGGTCCCTTGATTGGACGACAAAACAGCAACGTAGCGGGTGGTAGTCCTGTTGAGCCATGAGGAACTTCCCGATAGGCAAAGAGTGCTGCTGGGATATATTCGTCCCACCTATCAGGTATTTCCTGTGCCAGTTTCCTCAGCATTGTCATCACCGTGCCGTTGAAACTCTCTACTTTTCGATTGGCTTGAGTGTGGTAAGGGCTGGTATGTATATGGTTAGAGTGGAAAACCCAAAATACTTCCTCCATTAATTTTCCACAAAACTGGGACCCATTGTCCGTCAGTATTTGATCAGGAAAGCATAATCTTGTAAAGGCCTCCATCAGTGCGTCCGCCACTCTTTTCGAGTCAATTGTGGTCAACGGTATGGCTTCACCCCACATTGTACAGCAATCCACCATGGTGAGTATGAACATGTTCCTCTTCCAAGTCCTAGGAAGTGGACCCACAATATCGATGGCTACCCTCTCGAAAGTAGAGTTCATGATGGGCATTTCAACCAAGACCACCGGTGCTGTCCATTGTTTCGGTGCCACCCTCTGGCACTCAGGGCATGACTTCACATACCGACGCACATCACCTGTCATTCCCGGCCAATAGTAATGGCAGGAAATCCGCTGCATCGTGGCGGCAATACCAAGATGCCCACTGAATGAGATGGTATGCCCCATATGAAGAATCTGGGAGTGTTGGGCCTCTGGAACAACCAACTGACCATTAGGTTGTCTCCCCTCCGGCTCTCCTGTATGGTATCCTATTCTTCATATAGTACTGCCCCCGTTTGGGTGGATCAGCACTTTTCTGCAGCTTTTTGTAGCAACGACGTAGAGTAGCATCCTCCCTCTGTGCAGTTCGCAACTCCCCTGGCAGTGGGTTAGTCACATTTGCTTCTGCCTCATCCGTTCTCGTCTGAGAGCGAGTCTGTATTGCTCCCATATGGATTGGCTCCGTGGGCATTCCCAGAAAGACATACTGGCAACCGAGGATTACGGGGAACATGGGATCGGTCAACACCGCGGCCTTGATGATGTCTGTGACATATCTTTACCGCATCTCCACTCTGGCAATGGGCAATTTCATGGCTACAGCACTCTTCTGTGCAGGCTGTATCTCCATGGTCTCACCTGTGGATTGTTCTGGATGTACCAGATCCGCAGAAATCATGCCCTCCCCGTCCAGTCCTGTGTTGTACAAACACTCCACTTGACGACCGTTAACTTCTACCAATTCCACTACAGGTGGTTTATCCTGGTCTGGAGTCTCTTCCTCGGCGCCCTGTTCGGTGGGCGCCATCTTAGGTTTCCCGGGGCACACGACGAATTCAGAGTCTCCTGACTTTCCTCTGCAGTCAATAGCATTGTGTGTATTTGACCTGCAGTGTTTGCACCATTTCCCTGTCCTAGATTTTCTAGTGCCGGACTTTAGTGAGCTCTCCTGGTGGCGAGCTTCCTTGTCGACCCTGGCATTGTCAGTGTCCACCTCCCTTGAAGTCACTTGACATGCCGCGAAGTGGGGGTTCTTATCCTTCGATTTGCATTCCTTCGTATTGTGAGAAGGTGACTTACAAACCGAACACCACTTCTCCGACCACGGTAGTTTTTGTGTAGAGCTCGAAGTGCTCTTGCTTCCCTCCTTCGTCTTCTCCAAACTCTCCTCTGAAGTTTTAACATATGGTTCAACCTTCTTAGTACCTGTGATCTTGGCTTTCTTCAGGTTATGTTTTTCCTGACTTTTGGGGATTTTAGAAAGGTTTTCTGCTGCCTCCCCATGGACCTCGACGAACTGTTCTGCCAATTTTTTCACAATGTCAATTCGTTCCGCCCCTTGTTCTCCAAAGAATGTCCTGAGAGGTTTCGACATTTGCTTTCGCATCTGGTCGACTACCATGAGCTCTTTCAGAATCTCATAGTCATGCACGAGCCCAGCCAAATCCATCCACTTATGGAGATAGGCTTTCAGACACAGACTATAGGCGGCAAACAACTCTCCAGGATCTCGTTTCGCTCCTCGAATTTTTTCCCGGTAGGTATGTGACGTAACTTCGAATCGTTTCAGCAACGCCGTTTTCAACTCGTCATAATTGTTCTCGTGTCCTGGCGGCAGGCAAGAATAAACCTCGTAACCGGTCCCGCGTAAACCCTGGGATAGCTTGAGATTCCATTTGTGACGCTCCAGACCCATAGCAACAGACATAGCCTCGAAGCGTTGAAGGTACTGTTCAATCTTCTCCTTGTCCTCCTCGTAGATCGCTAGAGGGTACTTCATAGCATGATAGCTATGTCCACCTACTGGTGTTGAACAAGGGAGAGAGGAACCTCCTATTGTTCCCTCAGTTTCCCCACTAGATTGCCACTTAAGCACGAGTTCCCGCATCCGGTACACGTGCTACCTTGTCTGAGCTTCTTGTTTAGCTTCCAATCTCTTAGCCGCCTGTTCAGCTTCAAATTTCTTATCTGCTTGCTCAACTTCAAATTGCCTAGCAGCTTGTTCTGCTTCCAATTTCTTAGCTGCTTGCTCTAAATCCATCCTTGTCAATTCCAACTCAGCCTTTCGATCTTCTCTTTCTGCTTGCCGATACTCTCTCCCCACCTCCTGTATGTAATCTGTTAGTGCAGAACCCGACAATCCCATTCCTTCCTCCTTTGCCATTAGTTCTGCCGTAGTTAGTTTAGGAAAGGCCATATTTCAGAGAGGTAAGATAGCAGATAGAGTATAGATTAACTCCAAGATAAATATATAGATAATGAACAATTACAGTTAATCTATATATTTAAGACCACAACACAACACAATCACTCAGTGACAAGAGCAGAATCAGGACTACAGACTTATGCAGATGTGTGAAGTGTGAACAGATAAGATATGTGCCTTAACCCCTTTCCACATTTACTCTAGCTGGATTCTCTCTCTAACAATATCTCCGTCCTCTAACTAAAGATCCCGTGTCAAAAGACCTCGTTGTCAGAAGATCCCGCTGTCAGAAGATCCCGTCTATAAGAGATCCCGCTTACAAGAGATCCCGCTGTCCAAAGATCCCGTTTACGAGCACCCAATAACTGTCGTAAGTAATTATTGATTACTTTTAGTGTCGTCCCTGGAGTGAGGGGAATCAACACCCACAATTTTATTATCCCAATATTATTGTCCTAGAGACCCCACCAGACTCCGTCCACACAACTCCCTCAGTCTGTAGACACCTCTTAGGGCCTTACATTCGTCTCGGAGAGTGAAGACGTGTTTTCGTATCTCTTACTTCTCGGATTATTATTACTGTAAGCTGATCATGGATTTTTATATCAATGTGCTCGTTGTGATTCTGAGGATGTGGTGAAATAGTTTTTAGATTAATACAAGTGTTTATTATCGTAAAAATGTGTGTTATATCTAATATTCATTTCGAGTGATAGTTGAACACTATTAAATTTTAACCAATCAAGTGCACGAGGCGTGTCAGATACAACCACGGGACCTCAAATTGCCCGCGGCGTGGCTAGATAACAATGCTATTGCTGCGTTCTTCAAGTTTAGTTAGTCGTAATATTATGCAATAATGTCAGGGGAAGGAGAGTGCTCCGTATTGGAAGTGAATGGTGAAAGGACTCGCTCAGGTTTACGATCGGCTGTCAATAAAACTTACACACTAAACAAAGAGAGGGCCGTGAAGAATAAGCTATCCAAGTGCATAAATCCCAACGGCCTAGTCGTCAAACACACCAACTCAGGACAGTGTGTTACTGTTTCCTTCAACAACACACTCCATTATGAGGCATTCCGAACTTGCCTACTCAACTACTACAGGCTTGAACTAATTGAACACAGGCAAGATAAGCACGGGGCCCACGTTGAGGATCTGATTACGACGCCAGTGATTACGATACATTTGTACCACAGTAAAAATAAACTCATGACACAGGGCTGTAATGAAAACATTAATTCCTGGCTAAAAGTAGATTATGTTGATCTTGAAAACTCGACACAGGCATTCACCGAATCTACGCAGCCCACAACTACAGCTGTCGACAGCACACCAGCTAACAATGTTCGTCACTTAACTCATACGATGAGTGTACATGACAACATCAACACGAGGCCTGCCAACCTACCAGTGCTCTTGGCCATTGAATACCCAATGGAGCGTATCCAAAACAACATAGAACCCAATGTTGACATTGTGGAAGAAGTACCTGCCTCAGATAACAATAGCATCTTAACTATCAACGGACATTCGTGCGACTGTAAACAGCGGATTGAGGAACTAGAACAATCACTAAAGGCGCTCATTGTCACTGTTTCAACCAACATTGAAGCAAACAACAAGATAAGCAGTGATTACAATGTTCTCAAGACAGAAGTCGCACTCCTGCGAGACGAAAATTTGCTGCTGAGAAATACAGTTCAAATCTTACAGAATGTGTCCTCTACCAACCAAACCGAAGAAGCATGTAATTCCCAAGCAACCGCTTCATCCTTAGGAAATCTTGGGGAAGCTCAATACCACCCAGAACAGATAAGCGCTATGAAAACACCTCAATGCGCAGGGAAAGATAAACAACAACAAATACCTCAATGCGCAGACGAAGATAAACAACAACAAGCAGTCTACCCCATTGACGTCAAAATAAGCAATAGGTTCGAAGTACTTCAAGAAAAGTCACCAGAAAACCTACAGTGCTCTAACATGCTGCCAACGGGCAAGACAAGCCTACAAGATACATCGAGAGAACCACATGGAGACATAAAGCCTGCTGATAATCGGAAATGGATGAAACAACGGGCGAGACGTGCTGAAAACCAACATGTACAGACAGCACGACCTGACTGTACACATATTATACTAGGCGGTTCCTTAATGAAAGGTTTATACAGCGACAGGATGGCCACGTCAGACAAAGACATTGTTTCAATAATCCCACTGCCTGGAGCTGGTGTAGACCGGCTAACAGACAAGATTAGCAGGTTGGCTGTTAATCATAACGTTAGAAGAGCAAGCGTACATATTGGTATCACCGACACCATGAACAACCAACAAATCAAAGGGTCTCAACTACTGGCACTCTTGAACGGATTACGTTACACGTTTCCTAACTCATCCATTTTCTACTCCTCCATCATATCACCAAGTTATGGACAGCAGCGCCGTCTAGCTGACATAAATAACAACATTTTGCAGAAGTTCTGTTCTCAAAACATGATACAATTCATCAACAATACAGCATCATTCACGTCACAGGCTGGTGCACCAAAAAAGAGTCTTTATAAGGATCAAATACATTTGTCTACATTGGGCACCGGTTTTCTCGCCAAGAATATCAAATATCCTGAACGGACATACCATACATCCAATACGGGATCGCGCCGGACACTTTTAGCTACTCCTGAAACTCAAGCCAGACGACATACTCCCGTCACATCAAGTACCAATAGCACATAAGTTTGCAGACCACTCATAACCACTGCACCTGAAATCCAAGCCAGACGGGACACTACCGCTACACCAAGTCCGTTAAATACTTTCACACAGGAGGGTAATAATTACGAAGATATTTTTCCTATTCTCCCCAGAAAGGAACCAACTCTCAGCAACAACGATGTGCCACCACAACCTCCTGTTAGCCACCAACCAGAGGCTCTAGTTGGTAGTCATTACATACCCATGAGACATCATCAGTACCCAGTTCATTGTAACCCAGAATGGTTGCACCTCACACGGTATAGCCCAGCTACACTTCGTCAAGCACTTATAATGTCGCTATACCAACAACCAACACAACCTGGTATTTACTAGCAACTTAGCACAAAGCTACACCGGATCTCGGTACAAGAAAGAGCCTCTCCTTGAACGTTTATCTGCATATTTGGTTACTACTTGGTCTAGTAACGTATTAGGTTATAAGCAACTACAAACATTGACTTCTTTTGACTTTATATTAATGGATAGTACTTAGCTGTATAGCTTTTATAATACTTTTCATTGTGTTTTTACTGTGAGTGAGGGGGTATTCACTGTTCTTCCTTCTGTTTAACGTTTTATTTCCCGTGTGGGATACTCCGCTTTAAACAGAGACATTGACTTGTATGGTCATTTATTAATTCTTTTGGATAACAGTTGGTTACTTAGCTTGTGAAGTAGTTTTTTTCTCAGGTTAATTATTTGTTGTATGTTCTTTAATTCGTTTTGTTCCGTGTTTGCATTATATTCGTTGGTCTAATTAGTTATATCGTTATAATATTGTCATTTACATATCTATTTGTATTACTGATATTTTGTAAGTTAATGTAATTGTGATTTTTTTTTTTTTTATGATCTTGTATTTTTGCTTAACTTTGACTAATTTACACTTTCTTCATGGATGAAATGTCTGAGAAGTGGCAACACTGGCTCAATAAATCAGGAATACGCCTTGGACACTTAAACATTTGCAGCTTTTTTAACAAGCTACCAGAGTTATCTTCTATTCTTAATCACAATTTTCATTTATTCGGCCTTAGTGAAAGTAGACTTAATGATAACATTTCAGATGAGGACATATCTATTAAAGGGTACAAAGTTTTTAGAAGGGATCCCTGTAGGAAACAAGAGACAGGCATAATAACCTATGTTTCTAATTTACTAAATGCTCACCGTAGGCTAGACTTTGAAACTTGCGAAATAGAATGTATGTGGTTAGAGCTAAAACTTCAAAACCGCACACCCCTGATAATAGGCTACCTTTATCGAAATCCCAGTGCTGGACACGTCTGGTACGAAACTTCACTACCATGATGGATGTGGTTTTCGCTTCCGGGAAGGAAATTATACTACTCGGAGACTTTAACATTGACACCAACAAATCCAACATAATATGGGGAAATATAATTGCATCATACAATTTCCAACAAATAGTACAACAGGCTATTAGAGTAAAAAAGTCATCTTCAACAGTCATAGATCACATTTATGTAACTTGCTCAGACAACATCATAGAATGCGCTGTACCCAATTGTGCAATGAGCGATCACTACCCAATATGCTGCACGTGGTCTAAACAAGGAATTAAAACTCCTAAACATAAACACATAAGTGTAAAATATAGAAGTTACAAACATTTCAACCAAAACGCATTTTTACAGGACTTGCTCAGTTCACCTCTAGACAATGTTTGTCAGCTTCCTGACCCGGATGATGCTCTGGAATTCTGGATGAAAACATTTATTGATGTTTTTGATAGACATGTGCCAATCAAGGAAGTTCGAGTAAAACACCACGTCAAGCCACCTTGGATCACCCAGGAAATACTTCAAATTATGAGAGACAGGGATAAAGCACATAAAAAGCGGGATCTCAGCGCATACCGTACTCTTAGAAACAAAGTTCAATATACCATACGACGGGAAAGGAAAAATTACTTTAAGAACTTAGTAATGGATAAAACAAATTGTAAGGATATATGGAAGGCAATTAACACCTTGACAAACAAGTGTAACTTCCGAAATTCTTTACCATCAAATCATATTACATGCGACCAATTCAGTAATTTTTTTTCAAACTGACATACACCAGTTGAAGGCTTCAATACCTAATTCTCCTTGCAACTTATCTTTACTGTCATCGTTTTGCGAGAATAGATGCTCCGGCGATATTCTTTCCGACATACCGCTAATGACAATCACTGAGGTATTCACTTACCTCAGTAACCTAAAAAACACAACCTCATCTGGGTTAGATGGAATCAGCAACCGGATTCTCCGTTGTGCTGCGCCAGTGATCTGTACATCACTAACCTATGTATATAATCAGTGTCTCACCAAAGGCCACTTTCCATCTTTCCAAATCGCTAAAGTGTACCCTCTTCTTAAATCTGGTTCATTGGACAATGATCTCCCGAACAATTACAGACCCATTTCCTTACTATCATCACTATCTAAGCCACATCCATAAAGTAACATTACAGTATTTAGTTCGCAACAAGCTTATTGCTGACAAACAATCAGGATTTCGACCAAAATATTCTTTCCATACGGCCCTAACAAACATGATAGAAAATTGGCACGAGAATATAAACAACAACAGTCTATGTGGAACTGTGTTTATTGATTCCAAGAAAGCATTTGATATGATAGACCATGTTATTTTAATTAAAAAACTTCAGACAATGAAAATTGGCCCTAATGTAGTCACTCTAATATCATCTTTTCTATCAAACAGAAAGCAAGTAGTATCACATAATAAATGTCTGTCTCATACCACTACCTTCAATATTGGAGTACCGCAAGGCTCTATTCTTGGCCCTCTATTGTTTGCCATATATATTAACGATCTACCTTTACATCTTTCGTCGTCCTGCGATCTATTTGCAGACGACTGTACAGTGTACACAAATGCTGAAAACTGTATTTTATTGGAGTCGTCTTTACAACAAGAATTAAATAATGTAGTTAGGTGGAGCTATTCAAACCGTATGCAAATTAACATCACTAAAACAAAATCAATGTTACTAACAACCAGACAAAGACTTCAAACTCTAAGCTCACACACATCACTTCAACTTCACATCGATAACATGCCAGTAGAAAGTTTAATTGAGCACAAAACATTAGGCATAATCATTGATAGAAACCTAACCTTTAATTCCCACGTTCAAGCGCTTATTAAACAAACAGCGAAAAAAGTCTACCAACTCGCCAAGATTAAAAACTTCCTTGATGAGGACACAAGGAAACTATTCTATACTTCTCATATACAGACCCACTTTGACTACTGCTCTACAATCTGGGACGGTTGTTCTAATTCAAACACCAAGCGACTTTACTCACTCCAGACACGGGCCATGAGTCTAATTTATAACAAACATTTATCTGACAATCCTAGCCTGTATAAACGCCTTCAGTTACTACCACTCCGCAAACGCCTGCTTTTCAATAAAGCTAAACTAATTCACAAAATCCTGCATCAGAATGCCCCAAATTACCTTTGGCCATTGTTTAAATATAATGCTAGACACAGTAAACGTTTAAATATATTACACATTCCGAAGCCTAGGATTGACTTATACAAAACAAGCTTAACGTACTCTGCAGCTCAGCTGTGGAACAATCTTCCACAAGAAATCAAAGACATCACCAATCCCTATTCATGTAATCGCAAATTACTCGAACACTATCTCAGTACGGATTACCTTCCCCCTTAATAATAGAGATAATAATAATAATAACAAAACCCTAGTATAACAGCCAGTCCCCTTTTGGTAGGCCAGTATATTCCACATGGCTAATAACAAGTGTCAGACCATTATCTAATTTTACTGTGTCGTGTAGTTTTGATGTTCGCATTTTGCCCATGCCTTTATAATGCATATCTTTTTTATTGTTGCTGTTCTTTGTTAGCCTTGAATGATGTGTGAATGAAATAATGTATGAAAGAGAGTGAGAGAAGGGCAGAATGTTAGACGGGCCTGCGTGCCCAATTCTTAACCCTTTGAAAATAAAGTTCGTTCGTTCGTTCGTTCGTTCTATCTATCTATCTATCTATCTATCTATCTATCTATCTATCTATCTATCTATCTATCTATCTATCTATCTATCTATCTATCTATCTATCTATCTATATATCTATCTATCTATCTATCTATCTCCCCCTATCTCTCTTTACCTCTCTATCTATCTATCTCCCCAGCTCTCTCTCTCTCTCTCTTCCTCTCTCTATCACTCTCTCTATCTATCCCCCTCTCTCTCTATCTATCTATCTATCTATCTATCTCCCCTCCTCTCTCTATCTATTATCTATCTATCTATCTATCTATCTATCTCACCCCTCTCTTTCTCTCTCTCACTCTCTCTCTCAGTCTCTCTCTCACTCTCTCTCACTCTCTCTCTCACTCTCTCTCTATCTATGTATGTATGTATGTATCTATCTATCTATCTATCTATCTATCTATCTATCTATCTATCTATCTATCTATCTATTTATCTATCTATCTATCTTCCCCTTCTCTCTCTCACTCTCTCTCTATCTCCCCCCTCTCTCTCTATTTATCTATCTCTCCCCCCTCTCTATCAATCTATCGCCCCTCTCTCTCTCTCTCACTCTATCTATCTATCTATCTATCTATCTATCTATCTATCTATCTATCTATCTTTTATCTATCTCCCCCCCCCTCTCTATCTATCTATCTATCTATCTATTTATCTATCTATCTATCTATCTATCTATCTATCTATCTATCTATCTCGGTCTGTCTGTCGGTTTCCCACGAGGAAGGATGCGTTTGTGTGGTCTCCTCCTTTTTGGTTTAAATTTTCCTGTTTATCTACATTCCTACGCAATGGATTTTATATGGTTGTGATCACAATGACGCCGTTCAACAGTTGAACTATATAAAGTTGCTATATGTGCAGTGTTAGATATAAATGAATAATATTGTATTCAATGACACTAGGGATAATTATTCATGGAACAGCGGCGCGTCAGTGATAGCTTTAACTAGCCAATCACATCACTTGGATTTTAAAACCCTGGGCGGCGGTACAATGTTTCCGTGTTTGTTGAACCGTAATATTATGTAAATATCATGTCTGTCGAGGTAGGAAGGAAGGTCCTGTGCTGGACATAGCGGGAGAAAGGGGTCGAGTAGATCTGAGGGTCCGAAGTGGATTACGGATCTGCAGTAACAAGACACTACACACTCAACAAGATCAGGCAATGTAAAAGCAAACGTAAGAAACTGTTTTAAGCGCGCCATCGCTGTCTTGTTAAATGATATGGTGAGACGGTAAATGCATCTCTATACATTCAACATTACAATACATTACGAGGCATTTCGAACATACCTGATCAATTATTACCATGAAGCCAAAGTTGATTATAGAAAAGACCGACAAGGAGCGGAGGTTGAAGTCAAAATATCATCTCCCCTGACACGTTACATTTGTACCACACGCAGAATAAAATATTAATACAAGGGACAAACGCCGTCATGTCTGAGTGGCTCGCGACACAATTCGTCGAAATTGAACAGGCAGCATTGAAACTGACAAGTGACTCGCTTAAACACACCTGCCGATTTCAGCACGCTAGTGTCTTCCATAAAATCCAACACAACCTACAGCGGTCACGCTATTGTCAGACAGAACCATAAAATCAACACAGCCTGCAGCGGCAGTCGTTACAGCATCAGTCGATAGTAACAACATACTCCAACATGCCGCGACTCAACACAGCAGCAGCTCGAACCGCAGCTTCTTCTAAGCAACCAGTGTTGCTAGCCATTGAATATCCCGATGAGGCGCCTAGGGGACAGTATATAACCAAATTAAAACAATTCAAACCAAATTGAGGTTGCACCATCGGTACTTACATGAAAGCCCAGCTACAAATCAACACTCATGCGGTTGTCAGCAGCACATTGAAAGGTTAGAGGCAAGTTTGAAGGTACTTCTAGACCTCTGACAACACAGATAAGATAAGATTGTAATGACTATATCAACCTCAAGTCAGAGATCGCTCTCCTGAGACAGGAAAATGATATTCTGAAATAAACTATTGACCAGGCAGCCAAGACTAACAGCTTCGAAACCATCCCTGGGAGCGCCAACTATACAGCCAACGAATACACATCAACAAACAGACAAAGCCATTGAACAGGACTCGACATTTCCCATAGAAGTGAAAGTCAGAAATCGATTTGAACTACCAAAAAGCAATTGGTAAACGACAGTCAGTACGACGAGACATTGCTGACAGACAACCCACCTATTCAAGAAACGGCTCGTAACCTGCAAGAAGGCAGTCCACAGCCGGATAAATTTTCAATGGCAGAAACAACCTGCAAGACGTACCAGAAGCCAATGCATACAGAGACTACCAACTGACTGCACCCACTTGATAATTGGCGACTCCTTGATGAAAGGCATACAAAGTGATCGTATGTCCTTATCACACGCCGAAAAGCTACAACAATTCCACTTCCAAGTGCAGGGTTAGACAGTCTAACAAACAGTATACGTAAAGGAAAAAAAAGGGGAAAATTCAAACGGAAAAAATCTTCTTCTTTTTATCTATCTATCTATCTATCTATCTATCTATCTATCTATCTATCTATCTATCTATCTATCTATCTATCTATCTATATATCTATCTATCTATCTATCTATCTCCCCCTATCTCTCTTTCCTCTCTATCTATCTATCTCCCCAGCTCTCTCTCTCTCTCTCTCTCTCTCTCTCACTCTCTCTATCTATCCCCCCTCTCTCTATCTATCTATCTATCTATCTATCTCCCCTCTCTCTCTCTATCTATCTATCTATCTATCTATCTATCTATCTATCTCACCCCTCTCTTTCTCTCTCTCACTCTCTCTCTCAGTCTCTCTCTCACTCTCTCTCACTCTCTCTCTCACTCTCTCTCTATCTATGTATGTATGTATGTATCTATCTATCTATCTATCTATCTATCTATCTATCTATCTATCTATCTATCTATCTATTTATCTATCTATCTATCTTCCCCTTCTCTCTCTCACTCTCTCTCTATCTCCCCCCTCTCTCTCTATTTATCTATCTCTCTCCCCCTCTCTCTATCAATCTATCGCCCCTCTCTCTCTCTCTCACTCTATCTATCTATCTATCTATCTATCTATCTATCTATCTATCTATCTATCTATCTATCTATCTCCCCTCCCCCTCTCTATCTATCTATCTATCTATCTATTTATCTATCTATCTATCTATCTATCTATCTATCTATCTATCTATCTCGGTCTGTCTGTCGGTTTCCCACGAGGAAGGATGCGTTTGTGTGGTCTCCTCCTTTTTGGATTAATTTTCCTGTTTATCTACATTCCTACGCAATGGATTTTATATGGTTGTGATCACAATGACGCCGTTCAACAGTTGAACTATATAAAGTTGCTATATGTGCAGTGTTAGATATAAATGCTAATAATATTGTATTCAATGACACTATGGATAAATTATTCATGGAACAGCGGCGCGTCAGTGATAGCTTTAACTAGCCAATCACATCACTTGGATTTAAACCGTGGGCGGCGGTACAATGTTTCCGTGTTTGTTGAAACGTAATATTATGTAAATATCATGTCTGTCGAGGAGGAAATGTCTGTGCTGGAATTAGCGGGAGAAAGGGGTCGAAGTAGATCTGAGGGTCGAAGTGGATTACGATCTGCAGTAACAAGAAACTACACACTCAACAAAGATCAGGCAATGAAAAGCAAACTTAAGAACTGTTTTAGCTCGCCATCGCTGTCTGTTAAATGTATGGATGACGGTAAATGCATCTCTATCACATTCAACAATACAATACATTACGAGGCATTTCGAACATGCCTGATCAATTATTACCATGAAGCCAAAGTTGATTATAGAAAAGACCGACAAGGAGCGGAGGTGGAAGTCAAAATATCATCTCCCCTACACGTTACATTTGTACAAAACGCAGAATAAAATTTTAATACAAGGAGCAAACGCCGTCATGTCTGAGTGGCTCGCGACACAATTCGTCGAAATTGAACAGGCCGCCCTGAAACAGACAGGTGACTCGCTAAACACACCTGCCGATTTCAGCACGCTAGTGTCTGCAATAAAACCAACACAGCCTACAGCGGTCACGCTATTGTCAGACAGAACCATAAAATCAACACAGCCTGCAGCGGCAGTCGTTACAGCATCATGCGATATTAACAATATACTCCAACATGCCACGACTCAACACAGCAGCAGCTCGAACGCAGCTTCTTCTAACGAACCAGTGTTGCTAGTCATTGAATACCCGATGAGGCGCCTAGGGGACAGTATCCAACCAAATAAAAACAATTCAAACCAAATTGAGATTGCACCATCGGTACTAGATGAAAGCCCAGCTACAAATCAACACTCATGCGGTTGTCAGCAGCACATTGAAAGATTAGAGGCAAGTTTGAAGGTACTTCTAGACCTCTGACAACACAGATAAGATAAGATTGTAATGACTATATCAACCTCAAGTCAGAGATCGCTCTCCTGAGACAGGAAAATGATATTCTGAAATAAACTATTGACCAGGCAGCCAAGACTAACAGCTTCGAAACCATCCCTGGGAGCGCCAACTATACAGCCAACGAATACACATCAACAAACAGACAAAGCCATTGAACAGGACTCGACATTTCCCATAGAAGTGAAAGTCAGAAATCGATTTGAACTACCAAAAGAGCAATTGGTAAACGACAGTCAGTACGACGAGACATTGCTGACAGACAACCCACCTATTCAAGAAACGGCTCGTAACCTGCAAGAAGGCAGTCCACAGCCGGATAATTATCAATGGCAGAAACAACCTGCAAGACGTACCAGAAGCCAATGCATACAGAGACTACCAACTGACTGCACCCACTTGATAATTGGCGACTCCTTGATGAAAGGCATACAAAGTGATCGTATGTCCTTATCACACGCCGATATAGCTACAACAATTCCACTTCCAAGTGCAGGGTTAGACAGTCTAACAAACAGTATACGTAGAATGGAAATCAACGAAAGCGTGAAGAGGATTACAATACATATAGGAATTAATGACACTATGAGAAACCAAAATATCACCATTTCTCAGTTACGAAAACTACTAGACTTATTACGCCATAATTTTCCAAATTCTAAAGTGTTTTTCTCTTCCATCATACCACCAAGTTATGGCCCCGAACGTCGACTAGCCGACATAAATAACACCACCCTAGAGAAATTCTGTACTCAGTATAATGTACACTTTATCAACAACACAACATTTTTTACATCTCAAAGAGGCGCGCCAAAGAAACGACTGTACAGTGACCAGATCCACACATCCACATTAGGTAATAGCTTCCTTGCTAAAAATATAAAGTATCCGGAGAGGGCACAAAACATGACCAACACACAAACACGACGAACATTGACTACTGAAGCCAGTCGAAATACCCCCATCACCCCAGATAAACGTCTGCTGACGTCTGACCCCCGAACGTTTGCCATTCAAGGTGCACACATGCTACCAAGAATAAATCAACCTCTCCTTCCTACCTCCACCCTCACACGTGATGAAAATAACTACCAGGAAGGTTTCCCTAACCTCACTTCCAATAAACCCTCGTTGCAAGCAGCGGTACACACGCACGGTAGTAATACCACCTTGGCACACCAAGCTCAAGACAGCTATGGGCTCCATAGCAGACAACAAGAGGCTCCGCATCACCAAATTCACGCCAGCTATGAGCGAACAAGCAGGCAACAACAGGTTCTGCATCACCAAGCTCACGCCAGTAATGAGCGACTATGCGGGCAACAACAGGTTCCACATCATTGGAGTCCAGAACTTCTATTTTTTTGTTGTTGCGTATCCCTTACGGGACGTTGCAGTCAACACCAGCATTTTCAGCTGCTGTTGATGTACTAGGCAAGTGTTACGTTCAGTAGTTTGCCATTTCTTTCTGAACGACCGGCCTCTATACCTTTTTCGAAAAAAACCAGCACCGCCGTGTTTCGAACCCGGGTATACGGGCTCACAAACCACGTTCGCAAGCCCTTCAGCCACAGAGACCATAGAGAACATCTATACTTGATGCAATTTAGTCCTGCCGCACTGAATCAAGCCCTTATGATGTCTCTACAATACAGATCTGTGAGATAGGATACGTATTAAAAATGGAACCCTATATGCATTGATACCAGCAACAGAGCTTCCTCCTTGAACTTTAATTGCTTACTGTTTAACGTTTTATTTCCCGTGTGGGATACCCCGCTTTAAACAGAGACATTGTCTTGTATAGTCATTTATTAATTCGTTTGGTTAACAGTTGGTTACTTAGCTTGTGGAGTAGTTTTTTTCAGTTTAATTATTTGTTGTATTTTCTTTAAATCGTTTTGTTCCGTGTTTGCATTATATTCGTTGGTCTAATTAGTTATATCATTATAATATTGTCATTTACTTATTGATTTGTATTACTGATATTTTGTAAGTTAATGTAATTGTGATTTTTTATGATCTTGTATTTTTGCTTAACTTTGACTAATTTACACTTTCTTCATGGATGAAATGTCTGAGAAGTGGCAACACTGGCTCAATAAGTCAGGAATACGCCTTGGACACTTAAACATGTGCAGCTTATTTAACAAGCTACCAGAGTTATCTTCTATTCTTAATCAAAATTTTCATTTATTCGGCCTTAGTGAAAGTAGGCTTAATGATAAAATTTCAGATGAGGACCTCTCTATTACAGGGTACAATATATTTAGAAGGGATCCCTGTAGGAAACAAGAGACAGGCATAGTAACCTATGTTTCTAATTTACTAAATGCTCACCGTAGGCTAGACTTTGAAACTTGCGAAATAGAATGTATTTGGTTAGAACTAAAACTTCAAAACCGCACACCCCTGATAATTGGCTACCTCTATCGAAATCCCAGTGCTGGACACGTCTGGTACGAAAACATCACTACCATGATGGATGTGGTATTCGTTTCCGGGAAAGAAATTATACTCGTCGGTAACTTTAACATTGACACCAACAAATCCAACATAATATGGGGAAATATAATTGCATCATACAATTTCCAACAAATAGTACAACAAGCTAATAGAGTAACAAAGTCATCTTCAACAGTTTATAGATCACATTTATGTAACTTGCTCAGACAACATCATAGAATGCACGTCCCCAATTGTGCAATGAGCGATCACTACCCAATATGCTGCACGTGGTCTAAAAAAGGATTTAAAACTCCTAAACATAAACACATAAGTGTAAGATATAGAAGGTAAAAAAAATTTCTGCCAAAACGGATTTTTACAGGACTTACTCAGTTCACCTCTAAACAATGTTTATCAGCTTCCTGACCCGGATGATGCTCTGGAATTCTGGATGAAAACCTTTATTG
The DNA here is from genome assembly GCA_014155875.1 of Cepaea nemoralis. Classification (NCBI taxonomy): domain Eukaryota; kingdom Metazoa; phylum Mollusca; class Gastropoda; order Stylommatophora; family Helicidae; genus Cepaea; species Cepaea nemoralis. The sequence goes on from JACEFZ010023416.1 coordinate 91,198, forward strand.
ATGTTTTTGATAGACATGGGCCAATCAAGGAAGTTCGAGTAAAACACCACGTCAAGCCACCTTAGATCACCCAGGAAATACTTAATATTATGAGAGACAGAGATAAAGCACATAAAAAGCTGGATCTCAGCGCATACCGTACTCTTAGAAACAAAGTTCGATATACCATACGACGGGAAAAGAAAAATTACTTTAAGAACTTAGTAATGGATAAAACAAATAGTAAGGATATATGGAAGGCAATTAACACCTAGACAAACAAGTATAACTTCCGAAATTCTTTACCAGCAAATCATATTACATGCGACCAATTCAGTAATTTGTTTTCAAACTGACATAGACCAGTTGAAGGCTTCAATACCTAATTCTCCTTGCAACTTATCTTTACTGTCATCGTTTTGCGAGAATAGATGCTCCCGTGATATTCTTTCCGACATACCGCTAATGACAATCACTGAAGTATTCACTTACCTCAGTAGCCTAAAAAACACAACCTCATCTGGGTTAGATGGAATCAGCAACCGGATTCTCCGTTGTGCTGCGCCAGTGATCTGTATATCACTAACCTATGTATATAATCAGTGTCTCACCAAAGGCCACGTTCCATCAGCTCTCAAAATTGCTAAAGTGTACCCTCTTCTTAAATCTGGTTCATTGGACAATGGTCTCCCGAACAATTACAGACCCATTTTCTTACTATCAGCCACTAGAAAAACACATCCATAAAGTAACATTACAGTATTTAGTTCGCAACAAGCTTATTGTTGACAGCCAATCAGGATTTCGACCAAAATATTCTTACCATACGGCACTAACAAACATGGCACCAGAATATAAACAACAACAGTCTATGTGGAACTGTGTTTATTGATTTCAAGAAAGCATTTGATATGATAGACCATGTTATTTTAATTAAAAAACTTGAGACAATGAAAATTGGCCCTAATGTAGTCACTCTAATATCATCTTTTCTATCAAACAGAAAGCAAGTAGTATCACATAATAAATCTCTATCTCAAACCACTACCTTCAATATTGGAGTACCGCAGGGCTCTATTCTAGGCCCTCTATTATTTGCCATATATGTTAACGATCTACCTTTGCATCTTTCGTCGTCCTGCGATCTATTTCCAGACGACTGTACAGTGTACACAAATTGATTATTGCTCACTGGATTTAGGAGGCCTGGTGTTCCTTGCCAGTGAGAAGTCCTGATCGTTCGGGTCCCATCGATTGACGGACGTCGGTCGCGGTGATTGGGCAATCTTGAGCATAGCCTACGATGGGTAGCGTTGTGATGTTCTGTTGTGATAATTTGGTGTGTCCAGTGTGTGCCGCGTGGTTACACACCCTCTTCACACGCGTGATCCTGGACTGTTTCCTGATCTGGTCAGGGATATGCACTACTGACGAGCTCATAAGAGGGCGAAACTCGAGTATAGTGCTTCCATATTGACGTGGATAGGCCTTAGGTTCATACCAGAATGCGATCGGCGTTGCCAGTAGTGGGTTGTGCTCAATATGTAAATTTCAAATCCCGAAACAACCACATAATCAAGTGTACACAAACGCTGAAAACTGTATTTTACTGGAGTCGTCTTTACAACAAGAATTAAATAATGTAATCAGGTGGAGCTATTCAAACCGTATGCAAATTAACATCACTAAAACAAAATCAATGTTATTAACAAACAGACAAAAACTTCAAACTCTAAGCTTGCACACATCACTTCAACTTCACATCGATAACATGCTAGTAGAAAGTGTAATTGAGCACAAAACATTAGGCCTAATCATTGATAGAAACGTAACCTTTAATTCGCACGTTCAAGCGCTCATTAAACAAACAGCGAAAAAAGTTTACCAACTCGCCAAAATTAAAAACTTCCTTGATGAGGACACAAAGAAACTATTCTATACTTCTCATATACAGACACACTTTGACTACTGCTCTACAATCTGGGACGGTTGTTCTAATTCAATCACCAAGCGACTTTACTCACTCCAGAAACGGGTCATGATTCTAATTTATAGCAAACATTTATCTAACAATCTTAGCCTGTATAAACGCCTTCAGTTACTACCACTCCGCAAACGCCTGCTTTTCAATAAAGCTAAACTAATTCACAAAATCCTGCATCGGAATGCCCCAAATTACCTTTGGCCATTGTTTAAATATAATGCTAGACACAGTAAACGTTTAAATATATTACACATTCTGAAGCCTAGGATTGACTTATACAAAACAAGCTTAACGTACTCTGCAGTTCAGCTGTGGAACAATCTTCCACAAGAAACCAAAGACATCACCTTTCCCTATTCATATAATCGCAAATTATTCGAACACTATCTCAATACGGATTACCTTCCCCCTTAATAATAGAGATAATAATAACAAAACGCTAGTATAACAGCCAGTCCCCTTTTTGTAGGCAAGTATATTCCACATGGCTAATAACAAATGTCAGACCATTATCTAATATTACTGTGTCGTGTAGTTTTGATGTTCGCATTTTGCCCATGCCTATATAATGCATATCTTTTATATTGTTGCTGTTCTTTGCTAGCCTTGAATGATGTGTGAATGAAATAATGTATGAAAGAGAGTGATAGAAGGGCAGAATGTTAGACGGGCCTGCGTGCCCAATTCTTAACCCTTTGAAAATAAAGTTTGTTCGTTCGTTCGTTTGTTCTAAGTGAGGCTAAACAGTCATGTGCACGTCGTGACGATTCCTTGGGTGAGCCCAGTACCAGAGCGCTAAGTGTCGGCTCTGCAATTATGGACGCCTCTTTGAATGGCGGGGAATGCCCATGGACTGCCTATGCCTTGCTTTGAGGAAAGAAAGAAAGTGTAGTATCTGCACTTGATCTTGCTAGCGCCATCAGCAGAAGCAGTCATCCGAATGACACACAGGGACATGGGGACCTGATCGGGCTGCTCTGGTTGGTCTCCGGTTGTTCTAGATGGTCCAGCTGGAATATGGATAACACCATATCTGTAAGAGTCCAGAAAGCGACCCAGACGCACGAATCGGAATACAGGTTGGCTAAAATACCCATTTCGTGGATAGTCTGAAGCGAAAGCTCGCTGAGTGGGTGTCATCTGCAGTCTGACCTCTCCTGGTTTGCGTGGGGTGCGGCCTTTGGCAAATGAAATGCCCAATATACGGAAGTGAGGCTAGGCAGCCAGGTATAGACCGTGAGGATTCCTTGGGTGATCGCAGTACCAGTGCGATATGTGTCGGCTCTGTAATTATGGAAGCCTTCTTGGTTGGTGGGCCCATTGTCTAGCCTTGCCTTCCCTTGAGGGTTGACCGGGATGTCTTCGGCCGTTCTAATCTGACCAGCTGGGATGTAGATGACACCACAACAGTGAGAGTCCAATGTCCGTCTCAGAGTAAGAGTGAAATGTCCCTTGAAACACCCGGGAAGGTTAATCCGTTCAACAAATGCCCAAATACCCAAAATAAGTCTGATGTGTCGGCCTAAAGGCGCAAGTAAAGTAGCTCTGCTGTAAACTGGCACAATGCAATATCGTCAGAGTGAAAGTAACATGTCCTTCGAAACACCCGGGAAATTAACCCGGTCAACAAATTTCCGCAAAAGTCTGATGTGTCGGCCAAAAGGCGCAAGTAAAGTAGCACTGCTGTAAACAGGCACAACACAATAACGTCAGAGTGAGAGTCTGGAGAAAAAACAACAACTAGGGATGAACGCAGTTGAAGAAGAAAGTGTTGTATCTGCACTTGATCTTGCCAAGGCAACTAGTAGAGGCAGTCATCCGAATGACACATAGAGACGTGAGGACCTGATGGGGTGGTTCTGCTACTTAAAGGTGCAGCGAGCCCTTATTTTAAAAAAAAAATTCTCGATTAAGGTAAAGTTATTTAAAAAATGCTTTTAAATACCCACCTCAATAGGAACATATGTAATTAAAATGGTGGTAAGGGACGTAAATTCTAACATTTATTGTTTAAAGGGACGTTACTGAAATCTTCAAAAGTGTCATCCATCCATGCATCATGTGCCATGCCGGTAAGCGTGGGCGGTCATGTTCTGCCATCTCACTCGATCACCAGAGTCGTGGATCAGCTCCGTGTTTCTGTCTCGACCATGCCACAAGGCCAAGCCATCCAGGTACTTGCTTCTAGGTCTTTCCCTTGGTCTGTTCCCCTCGATCTTACCAGTCGTCACCAAGTTCTCCAATCCATTTCTTCTCATAACATGCCCAAAAAATTTTGACTGTCTACGTCTAATTACTCTAATCAATTTACGATCTTCATTTGTTTCTTGAAGAACTTGTTCATTGGTCTTTCTGGCTGTCCATGGTATTCTTTGCATTTTCCTCAGAAACCACATCTCTACAGCCATCAGATGTTTTTCATCCTGACTGCTCATTGTCCACGCTTCACATCCATATAAAAGTACAGGTTCTATGTAGCATTTCAACACTCTTTTTCTCGATTAAATTGACATCTTTTTATTGGTCAATATGTTTTTCATCTTGCTAAAGGCTACTTTTGCCATGGCGATTCTTGTTCTAATCTCTTCAAGGCATCTTCCATCAGATGTTATTACTGTTTCGAGATAATTGTACCTATTCACTTGTTGAAGAATATTCCCATTTACTTGTATATTACATTGTGGTATTTCGTTCTTCCTAGTGACGACCATAATCTGTGTCTTTTTACAATTTAATTCTAACCCTAGTTGTTCACCGTGTGTAACAATCGCATCTACTAAATTTTGCAGGTCCTGTTCATTGTCTGCAATCAAGACTGTATCATCTGCATATTTAAAATGTTAATGATGCATCGTCCCCCAATGTTGATTCCTTCCATATCTTCAATATTTGTGAAAATACTTTCACTGTACAGGGAAAACAGATCTGGAGACATTACACATCCCTGTCTCACACTTCATTATCAACTCTTATGGCAGCTTGTTGTTTCTAATGTATGTTTTTTACAAGTCTAAGATCCTTATCATGTTGACATGTCTCACTTTATCAAAAGCCTTTGTGTAGTCAATAAAGCAAAGGTGTAGATCTTTGTTTACTTCTATAGAACGTTCGATTATGGTTCTCAGTATTTACACAGCATTTACTGTACCCTTGCCTTCTACAAACCCACACTGTTCTTCTCCTATTTCAGGTTGTATTTTCCTCCTAACTCTTTGCATGATAATTCTTAGCAAAATCTTCGTGATGTGACTCATTATACTAATTGTTCGATGTTGATCACATTCCAAGGCTCCTGATTTCTTTGTCATATATGATTTAAAAACTTAATATTTGTAATAATGTTTTATAAACTGTTTTATATAATTAACTAGAGATACATAATGCATTGGCAAACTAAAAAAAAGAAAATAAAGCAATGGCAAACTACTGAACGTAACACTTGCCTAGTACATCAACAGCAGCTGAAAATGCTGGTGTTGACTGCAACGTCCCGTAAGGGATACGCAACAACACATAATGCATAATTAACGAAATACTTATTTTTTGTTGGTTTTCCAAATTTTGTAAAAGTCATGGCTTTGTTTTATAAGTATAAGAAGTTGATAATGCATTTTAATTATTTACCTCAATGTTACATTTAATGTTTTTGTACTTTCACAGGCAACTTATTCTTACATTTTTCAAAATTTTTGTCAGGCCTGTCAAAGGCTTAACACACTCAATATCACCTTTCGATCCCCTTGGCTAAAGTACAAGTGTAGTATCTGCGCTTGACCTTGCCAGGGCCGCATGCATAGGCGGTCATCCTAATGACACAATGACATGGGACCTTTATGGGTGCCTCCGACGCCTTTCAGAACTACGACCCCTGTAACAAAAGATTCTTAATTTTCAGCACTTTTGATTTTTTTACGGCAATTTGATCTCTCAATCTCTTTCACTGTCTGTCTGTCTGTCTGTCTGTCTGTCTGTCTGTCTGTCTGTCTGTCTGTCTGTCTGTCTGTCTGTCTGTCTGTCTGTCTGTCTGTCTGTCTGTCTGTCTCTCTCTCTCTCTCTCTCTCTCTCTCTCTCTCTCTCTCTCTCTCTCTCTATCCTTTTCCCTAAAGGGCTAGAGCCTCCCCATCAGGTCCCCATGTCCCAATGTGTCATTCGGATGACTGCCTCTGCAGGGAGTCTCCGTGGCGAAGTTGTCAAGCCGTTTGACTCGAGCTCCGAAGGTTGTGGGTTCGGTTCCCACCTTCGGTTCACGGGTGAAATTTTTAGGAGACTCCCATGGGTCGTCGCTGTAGCTACAGAGTTCGTGCTTTGTGCGACGCTTTCCGCGCTGCGGAAAGAGACTGAGCCATATGGGATAAAATCCCAGTGCAATGAAGTCGACCTTGTTGACTTTTAAGCGACTTATAAGCGACTGCCTCTGCAGGTGGCTCTGGCAAGATCAGGCGCAGATACTACACATTGATCTTAGCCAAAAATCCGAGAAAGGATAGTATTCATAAATTGATGTATAAATAGCAATTATAGGTGTTCAATTAAAACATTAAGTGACTTTTGTCAGGACCCACAGGCAAACGTTTCTAGTGCTCTAGTGCGAGTTAATTCTCTTGTAAAATTGAGATAACACATCTGTATTCGAGTGTCTCACTTTAATAAATTACATTTTCGTCCACTGAAATACATTGACAAGAATATTTCGTTAGATTGTTTCACTATACACAAGAAGTCTTGTCTTGTATTTTTTTTTTTTTTAAATAAGCTGTAACCATGGAAGCCGCTGTAGCGTAGTGTCTTCACGCCCACCTGTGGTCATGAGTCCAATCTGCACCGCGTCGGATGTTTACAATTGACCTGAGCTGCCAGGTCATCCCTGCCTAAAATGGATATCCGGAAATGGCTTGGGAATTAACGGCGGCAGGTGTGATACTGACCACATCACTCAAAGAGCGCCGATTGGTCGATTCAAAATATGGGTCTGGCGCCATATGCTCATTGCGTCTCAAGGCGTGTAAAACTCTCATTCTATTATTATTATTATTATTATTATTATTATTATTATTATTAGTTTTAGTTTTATTTTGGCCGGTACCCCTGGCCAAGGCGTTAACGACGTTGTTCGTAATCCCGTATATTCACGTAGGGAAAACAGTTGCGCGAGATTCGGCAGCGGATCGCGCCGAGCTGGTAACTTATGTAGGTGTGTGAGCAGGTCGTTCAGAAAGCAATGGCAAACTACTGAACGTAAATACTTACCTAGTACATCAACAGCAGCTGAAAATGCTGGTGTTGACTGCAACGTCCTGTAAGGAATATGCAACATTAAAAAAATAGTTTTATTATACTGTAATGTTATTTCCATTGGCATGATTAGGAACTTGCTACCAAATCAAATAAACAAAACCACCATTTAAAACAAAAATAATTCAGAGAACCTCTTGTTTTTTGGGAGACATTGGCTACGGTCATTGACCAGTATGGTCACTGCTAAGAAGGAAAGTAATGGCAAACTACCTTCTTTACAGATGCCAAGAAAATTATCTTTTGGGATGTCATCGAAAATCAGAGAAACGCGTAAATGGGTGCTTTGAAGAAATGTAAAAATTCAGAAATAAACATCATAATGGGTGACTGTTGAGTTGAGTTGAGTTGAGTTAAGAACCGACATCACTGCACTCAGGACATTCCCAAACGTGCTCCGTCCCCTCGTTCAACAGCCAGCGAAGAGTCACACTACTAATCGTTCCGACTTCTATCTGATTAAGAGTTCTCCTGGTCTTCCCTCTTAGTTTTGAGATTCTTCCAGAACCCCTGCCTATCTCCCGCAATCTCATTATTTCCACATATGGGTTCTCAGTCTGTTCCTCCGCCTTCTCCACCTGGTCCCACAAGCGCACGACCACCTCCCCCTTGTCCATAGACAATCTGCCACCAAGAGGTGCATTCCCTGCTAGCCTATGAGCCTGTTCATTCCTCTGCATCCTTGCATGGCCAGAGAAAAATATCCATACAATTCTCACAATCTGTGACCTCTGAAGCGACAAGAGCCATTCCACACGAAACATTCCTGTCTCCACCTTACTAAGCATACTCTTTGAATCCGTAATGAATACAACGTGTGTTGCTGTAGTCTCCTCTAGCCAACGGAATGCCGCTGTTACTGCCACCAACTCCATTATCAGACTGGAGGTCGTAGTCTCATATGCCAGACTCTCCTTTTTCAAAACTCGCCCATTAGCCTTTGCAATAAAGCCCCAACCACTACGTCTGATTCTCACCACTGACTCATCGGTGTAGATGACTATGTCACCTTGATGTGTGTTGCTCTGGATCAGCTGTTGCACTTCAAACTCAGTGCGGTCTGCTGCCCATTCTCTGCACTCACGACCCAGTGTTATTATTACATTGTGCTAGTCCGCCATATCTTCCGGATCTTCAACCCATTCTCTTCCACGATTGATGGTCTCTAGATCACACACCTGACGTATAGAAAGTTCTGCCTGTGCCATCCACGACCTGCCTCGTCTTAGTCTATGACCAAGGACCTTTCATGCAGCGGGTGATCCCTATATGATGCAACTCTCAGGTACCATTTGCCCTGAAGGACCCTATGCCTATCCGTAATTGTTGGTAGCGCCAGGATATGCCTCTTACAGAAAGAAATGTTAGTCAGTTTAGAATTACCTTGGTAGACAATCGACATTACTGTGCGAATATGTGTATAGTTCAGCTTGAAGGAGTTATCCAGTTATTTCACTTTATGTTGTGTGATTTCTACAGTATGTACCTGACGAGATGCAGCGAAAAATGCCAGGCAAAGATCGTGCAATCTATTGTTTGTGTCTTCGTTATTCAAAAACAACGATATTAAGACAACAGTGACTGTAGCGATAACACCGATATTAGCGACAGACAAAGATGGTAACTACAACAATGACTGTAGAGAAAATAACAACGATGGTAGTAACAACAACGACTGTAGCGATAATAACACTGATGGTAGCGACAACACCAAATGTAGCCATAGGAACGATGGTAGCGACAACACCAAATGTAGTCATAGGAAAGATGGTAGCGACAACACCAAATGTAGCCATAGGAACGATGGTAGCGACAACAACGACTGTAGAGATAATAACACCGATGGTAGCGACAACACCAAATGCAGCCATAGGAACGATGGTAGCGACAACACCAAATGCAGCCATAGGAACGATGGTAGCGACAACACCAAATGCAGCCATATGAACGATGGTAGAGACAACACCAAATGTAGCCATAGGGACGATGGTAGCGACAACAACGACTGTAGAGATGATAATAACAATGGTAAGAACAACAACGACTCTAGCTATAAAACCTATGGTAGCAACAATATCCATGATATCAAAACAACGACTGAAGTAATAACAACACCATGCTGGCGATAACAACGATTTTACAGAAAATAACACCAATGGTAACAACAACAACGCCTGTGCGACAACACCGAATATTAACGATAATAGCGAGTATTAACAATAACAGCGATGGTAACGATAACAGCGACTGTAGCGACAACACCGAGTATTAACGATAACAGCGATGGTAACGATAACAGCGATAAGAACTGCTACAGTGTAACAGCGAGTATTAATGATATCTGGGTCAGGGGTCATGTGATATTCAGTGAGTTATCGGTTCACGGTGTACTAGACATATGTAAATAAGTTAGTCAGTCATTGCTTTCCTTCTTGGCCTCGACCATACAGGTCGGGGATAGTAGGTATTCACCCTATAAAGAAATCCTCTGCCTACTGTAGGGAACTTGAGACTATAACCAACAACTATCTGTCGATTGAACTCCAGCTCGTTGTATCACCTATTAAATGGTTTCATGTTCATCATCATCACATGAATTGCCCATAAGTGTGGGCTTTTCGCTCTGCCCTGGTAGGTAGGCTTATGGGGTTCTCCACCTTGCTCAAAGGTGACCCATAGGCAGCGGGGGAAAGGGTGTACCTACCATCAAAATGTACAGATATCGCAGCCCTGATTTAAACAGGTGCAACATAATTATGTCAACAACAACAACAACAACAACAACATAAACAAACCTAGAAGACGACCTAAACATGAATCAGTAACAATGTTACATCTCCTTTACAGGACGTTGCCATCAACCCCCGACTGATTTTCTATAACATTTTACGTTCAGTAGTTTGCCAATGGTTTGTGAAAGAAAAGTCAACATTGAAGTCCAACTTAATGCCAGTTTGGAAATTGAACGCCTTACATCGCCATCAGTGCAACGGAAGTTTAAGAGTGAGCGCACCGACTGCTTATGAATAAGTAGTGCATTAATGAGAAAATACAACTCTTAGAATGGCTCTATTCGTATGGTAAAACATAACACCATTGTGCAATGTCCATCAAACAACACACAATTATAAATATCGTAGCTGCATGACAACAACATTAATCTGCAAAACCTATACATCAAATGAGATGTCTTGTCTTGCGTATCCTTGTCTATATTCTTCTCTTACGCTGTCGGTTCTCTAGTCTTATTTTCGCGAGTCTAGTCTTGCATTGTTTTTTTGTTTTGTTTTTTTTCCCCTTGTCTTGTCTTTCATTGTCTTTTCTCTAGTTTTGTCTTGCATTGTCTTTTCTCTAGTTTTGACATGTATTGTCTTTTCTCTAGTCTTATCGTCTATTTTTTTTTTTTTTGTCTTGATTTATATAAGCAAATCTTCCTTGTTGTTTCTCTAGTTTTGTTTTCGATGCTTTTGTCTTGCATTGTCTTTTCTTTACTCTTGTCTTTTCTCTAGTTTTCGCTAGTCTTGTCTTGCATTGTTTTTTCTCTATTCTTGTCGTTCATTGTCTCTTCCCTACTCTTGTCTTATATAGTTTTTTCTATAGTCTTGTCTTCCATTGCCTTCTCTCTATTCTTGTCTTTAAGCTATTGAAGATAAAGTGGCAAGAAAATATCCCAGACACTGAAGTTCTAGAAAGAGCGTCCATGCCCAGTAACCATACTCTACTAATGAAGAATCAGATTCGCTGGGCTGGTCACTTAACTCGCATGTCAGATCACAGACTCCCTAAACGATTTTTTTTACGGCGAGCTGCGTTGTGGTAAACGCTCACAACGCGGTCAGAGGAAACGCTTTAGACACTCGCAGAAAGCTTTTAGAATTGATCTTGACACCTGGGAGACTGCTGTCAAATACCGAAATTCGTGGCGTACATCATTACGCAAGGGTGCGGACACTTGTGAAGCAACCAGGACTGCAACCTACTGCAGGAGAGTCTCCTCCTGGAACGTCAAGCATTCTTTGGCCACATTGTCAAAGAACATTTCGAGCCAAAATAGGTCTTATCAGCCATCTTAGAACTCACAGCTCCATACTTTCAACCCCACTCGTTGAAATGAATGATCATCAGCATTCTTGATGGCCAAACAACACATGCCCGCGACGCATCTTTCAAATGTCTGACCTATCAGATGTCAATGGTACAATGACATGCTTACCGTGTTTGTAACGGGTAACGGGGAATCAGGCTTCGATTCCGGAGAGGGAGCATGAGAAACGGCTACCATATCCAAGGAAGGCAGCAGGCGCGGAACTTACTCACTCCCGGCACGGTGACGAAAAATAACAATACGGGAATCTATCGAGACCCCGTAATTAGAATGAGTACACTTCAGACCCTTTAACGAAAATCAGTTGCAGGGAAAATCTGGTTCCAGCAGTCGCGGTAATTCCAGCTCCAATAGTGTATATTAAAATTGCTGCAATCAAAAAGCTGGTAATTGGATCTGGAGTGTTCAAAGCAGGCTTCGGCTGTCTGAATAATGGTGCATGGAATAATGGAATAGGACCTCGGTTCTATTTTGTTGGTTTTCGGAACTAGAGGTAATGATTAACAGTGACAAACGGGGGCATTCGTATTGCGGCATTAGAGGTGAAATTCTTGGGTCGCCGCAAAAATCGAAAGCATTTGAGAAAGAAAAATAGTTTGTCATTAAACAAGAACGAAAGTCAGAGTCGTATGGACGATCAGACACCGTCGTAGATCTGACCATAACCGATGACGTCATAGAAATTATGTAGAAATCCTGTACGCCTAAAATGCCACAAAATCTAAGAGACGAGTTGACAACAACGAAAACGTCACGCGGATGACAATAGCAACGGCAGACTTGCGGGGACGTTGGAACGAGAATGCAGTGCAATGAGAAATTGGCGATGCTAAGGATTGGATTGGCATACGATCAGTGGCTGGAAGGATAATAACAGACGAAAGAATAGATTGCCAAAATGTTACAGAATATCGCCACAGACTGAAGAACCTGCGAGCAGAGAAATTAGACATAATTTATAGAGCAGTGAGACGAACACATGGTGGATGGACAGAGGAACGTCTGCGGACGAATGGAACAAATGGCTGATATTTAGAAAACAAGGTTTGTGTTCTAGTAATACATATTCAGGTCAAACATACTTAATGTCAGCCTGGTGCCACAGGCCCTTTAAGTTAGGAATTATAGTATTTGTTGAAACAAACTGTGTAAGCTGTGACAATTAAACAGAGATATTTATAATTGAAAGCCAGGAGTCTGCTTCGTCATTCACTTAACAGTTGAGGCTCCAGTTTTGCTCTTAGTTGTTAGATTTCATTGAGCCGAAGAATTATACATACTGTTGGATCGTTACAGTTATTACATTAATGTGAATCACAGTATGGCAGTCTGCATATTGGTCCCTCCTGGTTTTCGGAGGAGCAGCCTGTGGTGAACGGAGGGCTCAATATATGGAATTGAGGCTAATCAACCATGTGCAGGACGTGACGATTCCTTGGGTGAGCCCAATACCAGTGCGCTATGTGTCGCTCTGTAATTATGGAAGCCTTCTGGGATGGTGGGCCCATTGTCTAGCCTTGCCTTCCCTTGAGGGTGACCGGG
>JACEFZ010023417.1:0-55997 GCA_014155875.1 Cepaea nemoralis
GCAGGTTTGTGCGTCACTTTGTCTGGTCCCTCTCCCTTGACCTGTCCGACATGGGTGACCCTACCAGTAGCTGTGCTACCGTTGGCATAGCTCTTGGGGTCATTGGAACGCACAAGCCCCTCTACCTCGTCAAGGTGGACGCACGGCAGAGGGGCAACATGGGGTTTAATCCAAGCCATCTGCACTTCAATCCAATTCCATATTTAATGGAGATGTCCAGGTAGTTTTTCAGTTGTGATTTATGGACGTGTTATATTTGGTGTGTCCTTTCAACTTGTGCTTTCGGAGTTTTCTGCGTGTACGCTGATTGTGATGTCTGCGTTTCCATGGTTTGATAGAGAGATAGAGCCACTCGTGTCCTTGGTTTAAAAGAGTATGGTACTTCAATCTCGGAATGTTTGGCTGCAAATAGATCCTTCTTTTGACCAACAGCACCCTTTTCGAATAGATATTCGTAGACAGCGACTCTGTTCTTCTTGGGAATCAATATTTTTTATTTATATATTTATTTTTTTTTTAAATTAAATTTTATAAGGGCTCGCAGTTTCCCTAGGGGGCAGTGCCGCCCTATGAGGTCCCCACGTCCTTTTTGTGTGTGGGGGACCTTTAATTCCAATGAGTCTCTGTGGCGAAGTGGTCAAGCCGTTTGACTCGTGCTCCGAAGGTTGTGGGTTCGCTTCCGGGCCGCACCCTTCGGTTTACGAGATAAATGTTTCGGAGACTCCTGTGGGTCGTCGCTAAAAGCTACGGAGTTCGTGCTTTGTGCGACGCTTTCCGCGCTGCGGAAAGGGACCGAGCCATATGGGATAAAACCCGGTGCGATGAAGTCGATCTGTCGACTTTTAAGCGACTTTTTTTTCACAGTGGTCCACCCTGGTTGTTGGCCTGCATAACACTGCCAGTGTTAGAGAACAGTCACTTCTGTTTGCAGTTTGGTTGACCGCTACACTTTGATTTTACCCAAAAGGCCACTGAGGCTGTCGGTTTTTAACAGTATAAGCAGGGACATTGGAGCTTTCAACGACAAACTACTCGTAACACCCTCTTACGACCGTATAACGCGTCTGTATAAATAACCTTCCACCCAAGACCTACACCAAAGAAAACGGAGTCTGCCAGCTGAGAAATCCGTAACCAGTGAAAATTGGGGTCAAGGGGTCAGTTTTAATCTCGACATAGGAGAAATGTAGTTCCAGATATATCTGATAAGGCGACATTCGGCGGAAGAATGAATGCATCTTAAATCAGCAGGCCAGGTCTGGATGTCATACACATATCACAGGCAGTAGATACTAGATACCGGCTCACATCAAGTGCGTTAGAGCAGCCAGGCCGTTGGAAATATTCCGCCGCGTTGGTTGAAGAACAAATGAATGATGGATGTTAATTAGTTAGCTGGTAAGCTAGCTAGTTAGTCATTTAGTTAGTCAGTTAGTTAGTCAGTCAGTTACTCAGTCAGTCAGTTAGTTAGTCAGGCAGTCAGTCAGTTAGTTAGTTATTTAGTTAGTTAGTCAGTCAGTTAGTTAGTTAGTTAGTTAGTTAGTTAGTTAGTTAGTTAGTTAGTCAGTCAGTCAGCCAGTTAGTTAGTTAGTCATTTATTTAGTCAGCAATCAATTAGTTAGTTATGTAGTTATTTCGTTAGTTAGTTAGTTAGTTGGTTATTTAGTTAGTTAGTTAGTTAGTTAGTCAATCAGTTAGTTAATTAATTAGTCAGTCAGTCAGTCAGTTAATAGTTAGTTAGTTGCATGTTCTTTTACAGGAAGTTGTTTACTTAGTTAGTCAATCAGTTAGTTAATTAATTAGTCAGTCAGTCAGCCAGTCAATAATTAGTTAGTTGCATGTTCTTTTACAGGACGTTGCAGTCAACCTCAGTAGTTAATAACTGTTTGTGATTTATAGGTAAGTTTACGTTCAGTTGATTGTCATTGCTTTCTGTAGGATCGACTTTCTTACCATCGAAATAAACGCAAAGCACTTCCTTCCAAACCCTCCACACCCCTTTCCACCCGGTCTAAAACGTAAGTTGTGTGTTGGTTACAGGCCATTGCAAACAACCTCCGTGTTTATTGGTTCTTTGTGATTCACTATTTTTACATTCAGCAGTTTGCTATTGAATTCTGAAGATCCGACGATCATACCATCCAAATCAACGCAAATGGATCTGCTCCTAAAATGGCCTTCGTGTTCATGTTCTTGATCTTGTTCTTGATCTTGTTCTTCTTCTTCTTCTTCTTCTTCTTCTTCTTCTTCTTCTTCTTCTTCTTCTTCTTCTTCTTCTTCTTCTTCTTCTTCTTCTTCTTCTTCTTCTTCTTCTTCTTCTTCTCCTCCCCCTCCTCATTCTTCTTCTTCTTCTTCTTCTTCTTCTTCTTCTTCTTCTTCTTCTTCTTCTTCTTCTTCTTCTTCTTCTTCTTCTTCTTCTTCTTCTTCTTCGCCAAATAGATTTTCCGGTCGCCGCTGTGTTTCGAAGGCGGGTAAGCGGCATTACGAATTGTGTCCGCAACGCCATCGCCACGTAGACCGGCTTTCTTCACATACTTTAATACCTTCATTACATTGTTTTCATTACATACTGTAACAACAGTCGACGTAACCGTTAATTCCTTACACAGACACTAAGCTGAACTTAAACGTTGACATCTTGTTCAGAAGTCAATGGCAAACTACTAGAATATCAACCTGGACTAGACTCAGAGGACGTGTATTTATCTTATATTTAATATCCGTCTGTAGTCAATATATGTTTTATTCGTTAGGCACTTGATGATAATGATAAAGTAATCCCCGGGAAGGTTAACCCGGTCAACAAATGCCCGCAGAAGTCGGATGTGTCGGCCTAACGGCGCAAGAACGCAGCTCTGCTGTAAACAGGCACAACGCAGTCACATCCGAAAAACAAAAAAATCCGGATGAACGCAGAAGAAGAAGAAGAAGATAAAGTAATAATTGCCACAGATACGATTAGCTCAATGAAACCTTCAGATTTTATTCTCCTCTTGTGGAAAGAGAGATAGAGGAAGACAGCGTGAGAATTTTCTTGACAGTCTTGTGTCATGGCACGGAAAGGACTCAATACAAGAATTGATCCATGCCGTCGGAGATCGCAACACTCTCACGCGTGTCCAATCCATAAGAAAACCCATGGGTAATTTATACACACATACATATATTTGTATGTAGTTTTTTTTTTTTTTTTGGTTCTTCATGTAGTTGTATCGGTGTTTGATTGTTGTTCACAACCACAAAACCAAAGACCGAGATCTGTGGAGAGCCATGAACGCCTACGCCAGCTGGCAGGGCACTTGATGATGTTCACAAAGTTCTTTCCCGCAACGTCCATTTTGCTACCCGCAATCCTGTTCTAGTACAGCATACCGTCTACTTTTCGAATGTTTGGTCATTCGTTCATTCACCTAAGTTAGTACCTGGCTCCGGATTACTTTCACCTAGCCTACCTGGCAGATGTTGTGGGTGGACGCCAGCTAGGGCCCTTCCCTTCTACAGTGATCCCCAAAGGATTCCCCTGTAGAAATCGCCAAGGTATTCTGGGCTTCACAAACAAGACCAGACCTGTCCAATTTTCCAGTCACACAATGGCCCTCCAATGTGTGTTCTAATTCAGGTCAGAAGCAGAAACACTCCTGCCATCCCCTGGACCATTTAATTGAGCAGGGGGACAATGACGAAAGACGGAAGAGCCGGAAGTGAGTGGGCGGACGTCCACTTGGTGACACCAGAGATATCAGATGGGCAGTCATCCGTGACACAGTTTATCTCTTCTCTGTTCAGTGGCCGATGAATGTTTAACCTCGATGGTTCTTCTTCATCATGTTCTTCTCGCTCTGTGGGTTCTACATGTTCTTGTTGGGAAGGGGTACACGTGGGGGATTTTCCTTCTCCTCCGCCTTCTTCTTCATACGCTTCGTAACAACTACTACAATAATAACTACTAATACTAATGCTGCTGCTGCTGCTCCTGCTGCTGCTGCTACTACTATTACTACTATACTACTACTACTACTACTACTACTACTACTACTACTACTACTACTACTACTACTACTACTACTACTGCAACTGCTCCTACTACTATAGCTACTACTACTACTACTACTACTACTACTACTACTACTACTACTACTACTACTACTACAACAACAACTACTACTACTACTACTACTACTACTACTATTACTACTACTACTACTACTACTATTTCTTCTACTAATACGTCTACAACAACAGTAACAACAACTACTACTACTACTACTACTACTATTACTACTACTACTACTACTACTACTACTACTACTACTACTACTACTACTACAAAACATCAAAAACAATAACTACTAGTACTACTACAATAACTACTACTACTTCTACAACAATAAATACTTCTAAAACAACCTGATGTAACCTTTACATACCACCAAAGGAAAAGAATAATCCAGTCGGTTTGAAGGCCACCAAAACCTGCTCAAGACGACTGCCACCTTATGGACAGACCAGAAGAAATCATTATTCTGCTCCTCAGTACAGGACATAACAAATTCTGCGACCACATGGAAACACAATTCAAGGTTGGAGAATCAGCCATTCGCACACGTGGACTCCAAGACTGTCCAAAATACGACATATCCAGGCAAACCTTCTGACATAGAGAAACAACAGTGGAAGATACACTATAAGGACTACTGAGTGAACTAAAAAAGATAGTTACATTCATACAAGCGACAACATTGCAGTTATAGACAAATGTCAAGCAAAAGAAAGAAGAAGAACAAATCGATCGGGTTCGATCCGTAACAGAGAGACGGATTTTCTATCTGAACCAGTACAGCCATGTAACTTAAGTACCGTCTAAAAAATGTCCATATTCTTTACATGACGTTGTAGTCAACACCCGCCCTTATTGAATGTTTGTGAGTTAACTGACAACTTTGAAGATGTTTGTCATTATTTTCAGAAATAGTAGTCAACATTAAATTCCAGCTGACCCGTGTGAGTAACCAACCAACTACGCCGTCGTCAAAAGAGAAAGCTTAAGCGTATTAAACCTCTCAGCCACGGTGATCTCCAGGTGTTAGGTTATCATGCTTCTCCACAAATTGCGATCTCCGACGGAATGGATGAATTAATGTGTTGACTCCCTTCCGCGCCATATCACAAGTCTGTCAAGAAATTTCTCTCGCTGTCTTCCTCTATTTCTATTTGCATAAATCTTTCCGGTTTCATAATTTTCTGGACATTATGTGAGAAGTACAGGTGATGACCCCTTGGACAGGAAGGTGCCTGAGGCAGGAGACGCGGATAGAGGCCGGGGGAGTTTTCTGCGGACAGTGATAAAGTCTGGGGGGAAATCCAATAAATCCCACAACTAATCAATGTATCAGTATTACTACTATTACTTAAATTTTGCGCAGGCACCAATAAAGGCACTTTTGTAGTTGTTTGATTTTTTAAAAATTTATTATTGTTATTATTTTTGGCGTTCGCTTTGAACTTTGGCGCAGTTCATAAACACTACTTCTAGTATCACTGGACTGAATTGTGCGCGTGGATTAGATTTCCGTATTATCAGTGTCCCTCGCCATCAGGCAAACCCACTCAGACTTCAAAGGTATTTGCAATTTACGTCCCCAAATCAAGGTCGAGAAGTCAATATTTTAGTCCTACTGACCGGTGTAGAGGATGAACGCCTTACCTCAGCATCAGCACACCAGATGTTTAAAAACGCGCATTCTTTTCCTTTCAGCCATGCTAACCTCCTGTTTGTAGGTTATCAGTTATCTTGTTTCTTGTTCTCCATGTCTGTGATTCTTACAGTAGATTTGATTTAACGTTAGAACTGAATATTCTGGGTCTTGTGCTAAGTTTAATATAGTGCCAAACATCCTTGACCCCACTCACCCCGTTCCCCCGTCCACAAAAACACAGACACAATCCATAACAAAGAGAAACAAATAGGGAACGGGGTTTTGGAGAATGGGAAAAAGGGGGGGGGGGGCGCTTTGAATACAATTATACAATTTTTAAAAAAATCTAAAAACTAATTACCTCAATTATAATTTAATAATGTTTAACAAGGTTTGGTGATTTTGTTTTCATCATCGCCAAGACAAGGAACAAAAGCGGGCACCAGTCGTCTTACCATCTGCCTTGCAGTCCCTAAAGTATTAATCTCAAGTGATCATCTTACGATGCTGGGCCGGTCGATCTTGTATCCGAGTGAGGTCTGAAAGAAACACGACTGTCTATTGGGAATTCAAACTCGACAGTTCGTTCGGTTAAGAATAACACAGAGAGTACGAGAAACCTTTAGCCTGTACAAGTAAAAGATTCTTGTCTTTACTTTATATTGCTGTACTTTACTTTACTCTACTTTACTTTACTTTTAAGTGTTAATAAGGAGCAATGTGTTTTCGCCCACTCATCACCCAATGCCTTGCCAGCTGGTGTGGGCGATCATGCCTCTCCACAAATTACGATCTCTGATGTCATGGATCAATTAGTGTGGTGACTCCCTTCCATGCCATGACACAAGACTGTCAAGAATCTTCTCATGCTGTTTTTCTCTATCTCTCTTTCCGCAAATCTTTCCGGTTTTCACAACACGTTTCAGCTCCGTAGCTAAAGGCTTGCGAACGCGGTTCGTGAGCCGGGTACCAGGCGTTCGAAGCTCAGTTGCGACCGATTTGTGCAGCAGACCGTGTCGCGTTGTGTTATAGCGTGCTGGTATGGGAGCCGGTCGTTCAGAAAGCAATGGCAAACTACTGAATGTAACACTTGCCTAGTCTAGTACATCAACAGCAGCTGAAAAATGCTGGTATTGACTGCAACGTCCCATAAGGGATAGGCAACAAAAATAAATTCAGTTTGTATCTTCTCATAACGTGCCCGCCCCCCCCCCCCCTGCCTTTAAATGACTGCCTGTTTCTAATCTTTGTGATAAGTTGTCTTTGCGACTTAGCTTCCCTTAAAATGTCCTGATTGCTAATTTTGGCTGTCCAATTAATTTTCAGCATTCTTCTATAAAACCACATCTCCAAGGCTTCCGTGGATTTTTTCGCTTGTTCACTAATTGTCCAGGATTCGCAGCCGCATGTTAAAACTGCTTCTATATACGAACATGTATAACTTTCAAGGATAATAACTTATTGCACAACACCTTCTTCATTTGATAGAATGCAGTTTTTGCTTGTCCTATTCTGTTCTTTATCTCAGTGATGCGTCGTCCATCTGATGTGCCTAGATATCTACATTTCTTCACATGTCCAACGATAACGTCCTGTACTTTAATTGCACATTTAGGTACAATCTGTTTCTTTGATATCACCATGACTTCTGTCTTTCTTTTAATCAAACTAATGCCCATGTTTTCACTTTCTACAACCACTGTAATGCCTGATTCGTGGTGAAGGTGTTACGGATGCCGTTCGTAAGCCAGCATACCCGCGTTCGAATCACAGCTGCGGGCGATTTGGCAGCAGACAGCCTTGTGTTGATTTTTACGAAATGGTATGGGTGTCGGTCATTCAGAAAGCAATGGCAAACTACTGAACGTAAACTTGCCAAGAGATCACAACAGTAAAAAAAATGCTGATGTTGAATGCGACGTCCTCTAAAAGATATGCAACTAACTTAACAACCACTGTATCTATCCTTTCCTGTAGATCCTTCTGACTTATCAGGACCTCTACACCGGCATTAAGTTGGACTTATGCAATAAGTTACTATCATTGAATGTAAGAAAGATAGTGCTGAAGTCCTATATAGAACATGTTTTGCTGTGTGGCTGTCAATCATGGAATGTAAATGAACATATTAGGAAGACCTTGGAAGCAACAGAGATGTGGTTCCTGAGACGATTGTTGCGAATTCCATGGACTGCCAGAGTAACTAACAACGATTGCCTGAAAGAGGCTAATGAAACTAGAACAGTATATACAGCAATAAGAAAGAGACAAACAGCTTTCTTTTGTCATGTGATAAGAAAAGAGGCATCGTGACGACTGGATAGATCGAAGGGAAGAGAGGCAGAGACTGACCAAGAGAAATGATGCTGGATGGACTGAGACGGTGGCATGGGGGATTATTAGCAGCAGAGTTGATCCAGAAAACCAAAGACCGAGATCTATGGAGAGTCATGAACGCCTACGTCAATTGACATGGCACTTGATGATGGTGATGATGATGACACGATGAGGATGGACCCCATGACCACCGGGCGGGAAGGGCGAATCTATTTACTACATTAAGGCGTCTCCCCGGGACCCTCAACACCGCGCAATAGAAGAAGACTGAATGTTTCGCTTGGGTAATACGGTAACGCAGTGTATGTTCGGTGTAGGAAATACGGTATGTCAGGCGCGATAGTTAGTACAGAGTTCAATGACGATTTGTAACAACAGCAACCGCATAAAAGTCGATGCGAGACGAGACATAATTGAGGTGCCACGCCACAAGTACGTACAGCCGATCTATGGAAAGAAGAAGAAGTGAGTGAGAGTAAGAGATGATCGAAGGAAAGCGTAATTTTTGACATAATAGAACCTTATACAAATAAATGCCAGAAAATATAGGTGAGAGTTCACATGAAGAAATAATAATGAATGTGATTGGTAGATTGATTGATTGCTTGTTTAATTGATTGAGAGGTTGAGAAATTGCAACATTGATTGCGTTCGTACGCTTGATTGCGTTCGTACGCTTTTGAACTTTAGCGTAGTCCTAAAAAGTATACTACTACTGCTACTACTGCTGCTGCTGCTGCTGCTACTACTACTACTACTACTACTACTACTACTACTACTACTACTACTACTACTACTACTACTACTACTACTACTGCTGCTGCTGCTGCTGCTACTACTACTACTGCTGCTGCTGCTGCTGCTGCTGCTGCTACTACTACTACTGCTGCTGCTACTACTACTACTACTACTACTACTACTACTACTACTACTACTACTACTACTACTACTACCACTACTACCACTACTACTACTACTACTACTACTACTACTACTACTACTACTACTACTACTAATACTACTACCACTACTACTGCTGCTGCTGCTGCTACTACTACTACTACTACTACTACTACTACTACTACTACTACTACTACTACTACTACTACTACCACTACCACTATTACTAAAACTACTACTACTGCTGCTGCTGCTGCTACTACTACTACTACTACTACTACTACTACTACTACTACTACTGCTGCTGCTGCTGCTGCTACTACTACTACTACTACTACCACTACTACTACTACTACTACTACTACTACTACTACTACTACTACTACTACTACTACTACTACCACTACTACTACTACTACTACCACTACTACTACTACTACTACTACTACAACTACTACTACTACTACTACTACTACTACTACTACTACTACTACTACTATTACCACTACTACTACTACTACTACTACTACTACTACTACTACTACTACTACTACTACTACCACTACTACTACTACTACTACTACTACTACTACTACTACTACTACTACTACTACTACTACTACTACTACTACTACCACTACTACTACTACTACTACTACTACTACTACTACTACTACTACTACTACTACTACCATTACTACTACTACTACTGCTACTACTACTACTACTTCTATTACTACTACTACTACTACTACTACTACTACTACTACTACTACTACTACTACTACTACTACTACTACTACTACTACTACTACTACTACTACTACTACTACCACTACCACTACTACTACTACTACTACTACTACTACTACTACTACTACTACTACTACTACTACTACTACTACCACTAATACTACCACTACTACTACTACTATTACTACTACTACTACTACGACTACCACTACTACTACTACTACTACTACTACTACTACTACTACTACTACTACCACTACTGCTACTACTACTACTACTACTACTACTACTACTACTACTACTGCTACTACTACTACTACTACTACTACTGCTGCTGCTGCTGCTGCTGCTGCTGCTGGTGGTTGCAACTTCTAGTGAGTACACGGAGCTGATTTTGAATGAGGGTTAGCTTTCCCTATTTCTAGTGTCCCTCGACATCAGGCGACCCCTCTCCGACTTCTGAGGTACTTGTAATTTGAACCCCCAAACCAAGGACGAGAAGTCAATATTAAGTCCAACAGACAAGTGTGTGAAATAAACGCACTCAGCGAGCGCGTTAAACTTCGCGGCCAGGCCTGCCTGCGGATGACTGAGTGATTGATTAATTAACTGAGTGACTGAGCGAAAGATTAACAGATTCTGTGACAAAAGAAAAAAAAAATAGGGTTGGACTAAACAAAAATGAATGACGGAAAACTAGGGGTGTCACAGTTATGACGTAAAAGATGTTAATATGGCAGCAGACATTGTTGTATTATAACGCAATGACAACATTTCGGCGATATATAAACCCATGTTAGATGCGGGAAGTGGCTTGAGACGTTCTAGAATTTTGATTGATTGGTTAATAGAGATCGCCACTGCCTTGGCAAATTGTTTAGAATCGAAAGCCTGCCTACGCGGTGATGGAATCCGTTACATCTGGTAGAATCTTTCTGGAAGGAATTATTAAACCTTTCTCAAATACATCCCGAAGTCGGAAGCACAAGCCCCTGGATTAGAGAGATGTAAACAATAAGTTTCTTCTGCTTTCTTCATCGTCTGCCTTTAACTGATTCACTGCCAAAGGATAATCTTTACCCAAATGTGTTCTTCCATTTGGACAGAAGGGCGATATATCGTCGTTTTAGGGTCATAGTGGTATTTGTCTTGTTTCGTGGTATCTTCCGCAATTTTAATGCTCAGTAAACGGAACTTGACTTTCTAATACCTGTTCCATGATTATGTACCATATTTGGTCCAAACCTAATGTTTGTTTGGCACCGAGTCAGTTAAAGCTCCTAAAGGTGATTAGGCCCTTTGTAGGGTAGCAGCACGGTTGATTGAATGCGGGTTGGATTTTTCTAAAGTATGATTTCGCCAATTTCACGCCAAATCTCTTTAGTTGCCTTTTACGAGCTACACACGGTGATACAGAGTTAATATTCTCTTTACGTCCCCTTTTAGTGTGCTCTAACGCTTTGGGGTAAAATAGGTGTGACGCACAAGAAAATGGAACAAAGAAAAGACACAGGATTTTATTAGTTCGAGATCATCATCACCAAGTGCCATGCCAGCTGGCGTAGGCGTTCATGTCTCTCCACATATCTCGGTCTTTGGTGTTCTGGATCAACTCTGCTGCTAATAATCCTCCATGCCACCATCTCAATCCATCCAGCATCATTAGTAGCTGGATGACAGTCTTGTGTCACCTATGGCTCATGACTGTCCCTACCGGACGAGGATGTCCTAAGACAGCCATTAACGTCGTTTAATGCCTCTGACATGTGAATATTCATGAAATCTAGGGAAGGTAATGTGGTGGCTTCCCCTCGCCCTCCACATCCACAGATGGGGTCATTTACCTCTGCCCTTGACAGCCATTTCCGGCTGTCAAGACAAGCGAGTGCCCTGCTCTGCTCAGCTGCAGAGTTGTCCACTTATCCCGGTGGATACTCGGTCCCCGGGGTGCGTTTGCCACACCGTGGTATGTGTCCCATCCTCTACCACTGGGAGGTGCAGTTGGGACTTTCCCTTCCTAAAGTTATGGTCTATGATGACCAAACCTCTCCAGCACTTTTAAAGGACAATATTATACATGTACCTGTAGGCGGACCTACTGACTGCACTAACGATCCCATAGCTCGAGGTTGCCGAGCAGTAAACCCACCCCATGCCAAGAAGCGAGTCATACAATTAGGTTAAACAGGTGCACATCTTTTACATGACCTTGCAGACATCCCAAGCATTTCTTGACTGTTTGTGACTTTCTGGGTAAAGTTTACCTTCAGTAGTTTGCCATAGATTTCTAAGCGAAATGCACTCATACCATTGTATGAAATTCCAACGTAAGACGTTCTGCATCCAAATGCCCGCAGCTGTGTTTTGAAAGCGGTATGCGGGATTGCGAAATGCGTTCGTAACCGTTTAGCTACAGCGCCACACACACCACACACACACACACACACACACATACACATACACACGCACACACACATACACACGCGCGCACACACACACACATACACACACATTTACACATACAAACATTCACACACATAGACACACACACACATCATAATAGGGAGCCTTCCCTTGAGGGTTGATCGTGAAGTATTCGACCGTTCTAACTTGACCAGCTGGGATGTTGACGGCACCACAAAAGTGAGAGTCCCCCAGGAATGCTAACTTGGTCAAAAACGCACGCAAAAGTCGGATGTGTTGGCCTAAGGGTCTAGGCCCAAGGGTACATAATAATACACCGCAACTACGTCTGTAAAAACACTCCGTATGAACGAAGAAGAAGAAGAAGAGGAAGAAGAAGAAGAAGAAGAAGAAGAGTCTTTCCTTTGGGTGGTGATGTTAGCTACCGGCAGCGAGGGCGTGCTAGATGGTGATGAAGGAGAACAAAGAAGGCCTTCCCATTCATAAAAATTCAGCGCTGGAGTGGAATGTCTGGAAATTCACAAATATGGCAGCCTCACTGTAAACAGACATTATGTAACCGACATTCTTTTCGTGATAAAAGAGAAACAAACTGAAGATAAACACATAAATAGAAACTTTTGTTATCGCCTCAGCCTCATCTTGTTCTGTATATCGTCAAGATTACCTTGAACTATCACCTTGTAAACATGATCCCAGAATTCCCTCTTCTGTATTGATCATCGCTCGGATAAAAACATGGCTTCCAGTACACGTGACCTTTGCAAGTCACGTGATTACGTCATCTCTATGGCTTCTGCAGCTGTTGATGCCAATGTCATGGCCCTAGGTGCAGAAGGCGCGTGAAGACACCCGGCCTCAGGTAAACGCTTTAGTCTTTCTCATCTAGAAAGTTCTGGGACGTTTGCATGATATTTGTATGAGGAAATTGGCTGTCTCAACCACAAAGTAGCAACATGTCAATATATAACGAGTAAACATACGATTGAGATGTCCTTTTATTGGAGAATGATGGGAACGCCAAGAAAGCACAGAAAGGGGAATAAGATATTCCATCAAGACCAACATGACCAAATGGGAAAGAGCGTTCGTTATTAAACATCCGGTGTGCTGATGCCGAGGTAACGGGTTCAACCCCGACACCTGACAGATTTACTAAAATGTTAACTTCTCGTCATTGACTTAGGGACTTAAATGACAAGTACCCATGAAGCTGGAGTGGATTGGCCTGATGGCGAGGGACACTGGTAACCAACATGAACAAATCACTCCAGTGCAATAGAAATAGTAGTTCGTAGTACGGACTACACTTGAGTAGCATCATATGGTTCCCAGAACCCAGCCTAAAACACGACCCATCCTAAAACACGACCCAGCCTAAAACAGGACCCATCCTAAAACAGGACCCATCCTAAAACACGACCCAGCCTAAAACAGGACCCATCCTAAAACACGACCCAGCCTAAAACAGGACCCAGCATAAACACGACCCAGCCTAAAACACGACCCAGCCTAAAACACGACCCAGCCTAAACAGGACCCAGCATAAAACAGGACCCAGCCTAAAACACGACCCAGCCTAAAACACGACCCAGCCTAAAACACGACCCAGCCTAAAACAGGACCCATCCTAAAACACGACCCAGCCTAAAACAGGACCCAGCATAAAACAGGACCCAGCCTAAAACACGACCCAGCCTAAAACACGACCCAGCCTAAAACAGGACCCAGCCTAAAACACGACCCAGCCTAAAACAGGACCCAGCATAAAACAGGACCCAGCCTAAAACACGACCCAGCCTAAAACAGGACCGAGTCTAACACAGGACCCAATATTGCATTGGGACATGAATGCAGCCGGCTTGGTATTGACCACGTCACTCCTCGAGTGTTGATCTACAACAATGTCGGTCTAGCACCTTATGGTGTATACAAGAGTTCTACACTACACTATACTACACTACACCACACTACACTACACTACACTACACTACACTACACGACACCACACTACACTACACTACACTACACGACACCACACTACACTACACTACACTACACTACACCACACTACACTACACTACACCACACTACACTACACTACACTACACTACATCACACTACACTACACTACACTACATCACACTACACTACACTACACTACACTACATCACACTACACTACACTACATCACACTACACTACACCACACTACACTACACAACACTACACTACACTACACTACATCACACTACACTACACCACACTACACTACACCACACTACACTACACCACACTACACTACACTACACCACACTACACCACACTACACTACATCACACTACACTACATCACACTACACTACACTACACTACACCACACCACACTACACTGCATCACACTACATCACACTACAATACATCACACTACACTACATCACACTACACTACACCACACTACACTACACCACACTACACGACACTACACTACACTACATAACACTACATCACACTACACTACACCACACTACACTACACTACACCACACTACACCACACTACATTACACTACACTACATCACACTACACCACACTACACTACACTACACTACAGTACATAACAATACAATACACCACACTACACTACACTACACCACACTACACCACACTACACCACACCACACCACACTACATTACACTACACTACATCACACTACACCACACTATACTACACTACACTACATTACATCATACTACAACACACTACACTATACTACACTACACTACACCACACTACACTACACTACACTGCACTGCACTACACTACACTACATCACACTACACTACACTACATCACACTACACTACACTACATCACACTACACTACATCACACTACACTACACTACATCACACTACACTACATCACACTACACTACATCACACTACACTACACTACATCACACTACACTACACTACATTGCACTGCACTACACTACACTACATCACACTACACTACATCACACTACACTACACTACATCACACTACACTACATCACACTACACTACACTACATCACACTACACTACATCACACTACACTACATCACACTGCACTACATCACACTACACTACACTACATCATACTACACTACATCACACTACACTACATCACACTACACTACATCACACTACACTACATCACACTATACTACACTACATTACACTACACTACACTACATCATACTACACTACACTACACTACACTACACCACACCACACCACACTACACTACATCACACTACACTACACTACATCACACTACACTACACTACATCATACTACACTACACCACACCACACCACACCACACCACACTACACTACACTACACTATAATACACCATGCCACACTACACCACACTACACTACACTACACTACACTATACTATACTATACTATACTACGCTGCGCTACGTTGTGCTACGCTGTGCTGTGCTGTGCTGTGCTGTGCTATACTATACTATACTATACTATACTTGTAATAACAACCTAAAAGCTATTAACCGACATCCTTGTTTGGCACAAAGACTAGAAAACCTAGCATATATTTTCCTTTCGCTCTTCCTCCAATTCCCCCCATGCTGTGTTGCGGTCTAGAAATCTATGTATAGATTTTCTCCCTCCACCACGGCGCTTTCTGTGCCAAGATAATTAAAGTGTACCAACATTGTCATGGTGACACTAGCCCGGGAACATCATTCATGTTTTCTACGCACTACACTACATCACACTACACTACACTACACTACGCCACACCACACTAAACTGCATCACACTACATCACACTACAACACACTACAATACATCACACTACACTACATCACACTACACTACACCACACTACACTACACCACACTACACGACACTACACTACACTACACTACATAACACTACATCACACTACACTACACTACACCACACTACACTACACTACACCACACTACACCACACTACATTACACTACACTACATCACACTACACCACACTACACTACACTACAGTACATAACAATACAATACACCACACTACACTACACTACACCACACTACACCACACTACACCACACTACATTACATCACACTACACCACACTATACTACACTACACTACATTACATCACACTACAACACACTCCACTATACTACACTACACTACACCACACTACACTACACTACACTGCACTGCACTACACTACACTACATCACACTACACTACACTACATCACACTACACTACATCACATTACACTACACCACACTACACTACACTACATTGCACTGCACTACACTACACTACATCACACTACACTACATCACACTACACTACACTACATCATACTACACTACATCACACTACACCACACCACACCACACCACACCACACTACACTACACTACATCATACTACACTACATCACACTACACTACATCACACTACACTACACTACATCATACTACACTACACTACATCACACTACACTACATCACACTACACTACACTACATCATACTACACTACATCACACTACACTACATCACACTACACGACTCTACATTATACTACACTACATCACACTACACTACATCACACTACACTACATCACACTACACTACATCACACTACACTACATCACACTACACTACATCACACTACACTACATCACACTACACTACACTACATCATACTACATCACACTACACTACATCACGCTACACTACACTACATTATACTACACTACATCACACTACACTACATCACACTACACTACACTACATCACACTACACTACATCACACTACACTACATCACACTACACTACACTACATCACACTACACTACACTACACTACATCATACTACACTACACTACATCACACTACACTACATCACACTACACTACATCACACTACACTACATCACACTACACTACACTACACTACATCATACTACACTACACTACACTACATCACACTACACTACATCACACTACACTACATCATACTACACTACACTACACTACATCACACTACACTACATCACACTACACTACATCACACTACACTACACTACATCACACTACACTACACTACACTACATCATACTACACTACACTACATCACACTACACTACATCACACTACACTACACTACATCATACTACACTACATCACACTACACTACATCACACTACACTACATCACACTACACTACACTACATCATACTACACTACATCACACTACACTACATCACACTACACTACACTACATCATACTACACTACACTACATCACACTACACTACATCACACTACACTACACTACATCATACTACACTACATCACACTACACTACATCACACTACACTACATCACACTACACTACACTACATCATACTACACTACATCACACTACACTACATCACACTACACTACACTACATCACACTACACTACATCACACTACACTACATTACACTACACTACACTACATCATACTACACTACACTACACTACACTACACCACACCACACCACACCACACCACACTACACTACACTACATCACACTACACTACATCACACTACACTACACTACATCATACTACACTACACTACACTACATTACACTACACTACACTACATCATACTACACTACACTACACTACACTACACCACACCACACCACACTACACTATACTACACCATGCCACACTACACCACACTACACTACACTACACTACACTACACCACACTATACTATACTATACTATACTACGCTGCGCTACGTTGTGCTACGCTGTGCTGTGCTGTGCTGTGCTATACTATACTATACTATACTATACTATACTATACTATACTTGTAATAACAACCTAAAAGCTATTAACCGACATCCTTGTTTGGCACAAAGACTAGAAAACCTAGCATATATTTTCCTTTCGCTCTTCCTCCAATTCCCCCCATGCTGTGTTGCGGTCTAGAAATCTATGTATAGATTTTCTCCCTCCACCACGGCGCTTTCTGTGCCAAGATAATTAAAGTGTACCAACATTGTCATGGTGACACTAGCCCGGGAACATCATTCATGTTTTCTATTGTGCGTCTTTGTAATATCATTGATGTGTTTATTTTGTTTCTTCCTAGGTGACTAAAATTGCAGCAGCTTTCATTCTGTTGTTCTGGTTCATGGAATAGTTCTTAAATAAACACACATCTATTGTTGGCGCTCATAGAAGTGAGAAGAAGGAAGTAGAGGCTAGAGGACGCATTAGACAACATAAAAATTTACAGCTATAGTTACCGACCGGGAATTGAACCAGTTACCTCCAAATCACGACGGCGCCTTGCTGCAGGCACAAGTGTACTTCGACGCATGGTCGTCTTCATTGTTGTTGGTTGCGAATCACTCTTCTTTCTTCATCCCGTATGCTTTTCATTTCTGAGATAACATCGTTGCGATAGTTTCAATCAGAGCTGCCATGTTTGCGCCTTTCAGAGACATGTCCGTCTTCCTTAAACGTTTGTTGACCTGATTAGCCTTCTCGGATGTTTAGTAGGACGCTTCATTTTCTAAAAAATTGCAGCCCCACCTTCGGCCCTCTATCTTTTGGTGACACAGAAGGTCCCTCCATTTGTTGATGACACAGAAGTTCCCTCCATCTTCTGGTGACACAGGAAGTCCATCCATCTTCTGGTGACAGAGAAGGTCACTCCATCTTCTGGTGACATCGAGGTCCCTCATTCTTCTGGAGACACCTGGGTCTCTTCATCTTTTGGTGACACGGAAGGTCCCTCCATCTTCTGGTGACACAAAAGGTACCTCCATCTTCTGGTGACACAGAAGGTCCCTCCAACTTCTGATGACACAGAAGAACCTTCCATCTTCTGGTAACACAGAAGGTACCTCCATCTTTTGGCGACACAGAAGGAACCTCCATCTTCTGGGACAACAGGGTCCCTCCATCTTCTGGCGACACAGAGGGTACCTCCATCTTCTGGTGACTCAGAATGTCCCTCCATCTTCTGGTAACACAGAAGGTACCTCCATCTTTTGGCGACACAGAAGGTACCTCCATCTTCTGGGACACCAGGGTCCCTCCATCTTCTGGTGACTCAGAAGGTCCCTCCATCTTCTGGTGACACAGAAAGTTCCACCATATTCTGGTGACTCAGAAGGTCCCTCCATCTTCTGGTGACTCAGAAGGTCTCCTAACATGGGGCATTTTGTGTGATATTCACCGGCACAGGAAGTAAAGTAAAGTAAAGTAAAGTAAAGTAAAGTAAAGTAAAGTAAAGTAAAGTAAAGTAAACCCACCCTTGCGATAATTCCTTAATACGTGTGTAAGATATGAGCAATGGGGTGCTGTTCTGGTATCTCTCGTTTACTCTGGTCTTCAGCGAGTCTCCGTGGCGAAATGGTTACTTCGCCTGTCCAGCCCTCTGAAGATGTGGGTTCGATTCCGGACTACGCCATTCTGTTCAGTGCAATTTTCTCCGAGACTTGTGGATCGTCGCTGAAACTACGGAGTCTGTGAATTAGTCAATGCTTTCGGCAGGCCGTCCTGGGAAAGAGACCGATCCGTATGCGATAAACCCGGTACAATGAAGTGAATCATCTCACCTTTTAGCCTCTGTTTTCTGATGTTCATTGTCGGTTTTTGCTTCTAATAAAGAACTGCGTGTGAGTTACCGGGACACTAACGGGAAGCAAGGAATATTAACACTGCAACCACCAATCATGTCGGGACCATTAAATGGAGGCAAAGAATATTATCATAATGTAACCTACTATGCGCCGGCTTCCTGGCCTAGAGGTTAGCGACTTTTCTCCGTAATCTCGTATACTCTCGTGACGACGGTAAGAATCAGCAGTGGTTCGAATCGCGTCGGTAACTTACGGGATATGTGAGCCGGCCGCTCAGAAAGCAATGGCAAACTACTGAGCGTAATCTTGCCAAGAAATCAACAATCAGCTGAAAGATGCTGATGTTGACAGCAATGCCCTGTAAAGGATATGCAAACCAAAAAAAAAAAACCAAACAAAAACTTACTGTACAGGACGTAAGAGGCAACGATGGAGGGTTGAGCTGACAAATCCAACATAACATTAATAAACGCACAGAAAAAGGGAAACAGAAAAACCACGAGAACCAAGGGGAAAGGATGAAAGCGATGCCGAGAAAGATGCAAGAAGTCCGCGTAGAGAGGCTGTCTTTCATTGACCTAGATCTACAGAAGTACAGACGTCAGTATGGACGAAGGGATAAGAACGCGTGTTTATATACATCCGGTTTGCTGATGCCGAGGTAAGGGGTTCAACCCCTACACCGAAAAGTTGGACTAAAATCGTGACCTCTCGTCCTTGATTTGGGGATGTAAATTACAAGTTCCTCTGAAGTCGTAGTGGGTACGCCTGATGGCGAGGGACACTGGTAATAGGGAAAGCTAATCCACACGAAAAATTCAGTCCAGAACTACTAGAAGCAGTGTTATGGACTACGCTTGAGGTAAAGGCGAGTGAGAGCAAAAAAAAAAAAAAAAAGACCTAAAAACAAATGGAGATGACGCAGGAACACAAATAGATTCATATGAATAGTACATGAATGGAGCATCATGGGATAACTATGGTTAGAAGGGTTTTGAGTGAGTTGCTTCAAGGCTTATGCTCCAATGAGAAAATAGGATGCAGAAGAAGGAGGAGGAGTGGGAGGAAGAGAATTCCCGAGGAGGAGGAGGAGGATGAGGAGGAGGGGGAGAAGAAGAAGAAGAAGAAGAAGAAGAAGAAGAAGAAGAAGAAGAAGAAGAAGAAGAAGAAGAAGAAGAAGAAGAAGAAGAAGAAGAAGAAGAAGAAGAAGAAGAAGAAGATGAAGAAGAAGAACAAGAAGAAGAACAAGAACAAGAACAAGAACAAGAAGAAGAACAAGAAGAGGAAGTAGGAGGAGGAGGAAGAGGAGGAGGGGAGGAGGGGAGGGGAAGGGGGAGGGCAGTGGGAAGAGAGAGGGAGGAGGAGCAGCAGGAAAAGAAGGAGGAGACAAAGACAAGAAGGTGAAGAAGAAGAAGGAGGAGTAGGAGGAGGAGGAAGAAGAAGATATTCACAACAAAGGAAAGAATGCATTTACTCGCAGAAAAATATGCAGAAAGATGAGAATGATTTCCCACACGCAGCATTATTATTATTTATAACATTTCTCTCCGGGACAGAAGCAAAATATAAAAATGGCTGTTTGAGAATGAGTCTAGTTATTTTTGCTGCGGCTTTTGTAACTAGGCCAACAGAAAATAAACATTGAACAGGAGGAGAGGTGTATATAATGGGAAGAAAACTAGATCGATCTGTTGACATACCCAGATGTTGGTGACCTACTTTTGGGAGAACTTTAAAATCGTTAATATAAAAATACAGGTCATAATTATGTTATGAAATTACTTTGTTTTCATTCTGATTTCCTTTCGTTCCGCTATTTTATTCTTTCTTTATTTTGTCAACGTTGGCTTTTGTTCGTTCTGTCTATCGTAACTTATTTTGTTATTGCTTTTGTAACTTCTGCTTTCTTTTTTTTTCCTTCTTTTTTCATTCATTCGTTCAGCGCTTCGTTCCTTACTTTTCTTCGTTCTCACTATTTTATCTCTATCTCTTTCTCTGTCTGCCTCTCCCTCTCTTTATTCTCTCTCTCTGTCTCCTCTCTCTCTCTCTCTCTCTCTCTCTCTCTCTCTCTCTCTCTCTTTCTCTCTGCATATCTCTATCTGCGTTTCTTTTTCTGTCTCCCTCTTTTCTTACATTCTACTTAATTTTCATGTCTTTCTTTGTTTTCAGACTCATTCTCTGTGCAATGTTTACGTCTGTCTGTCCACTTGCATGTATGTCTGTTATCTGCTGTGTATATGCATGTCTATATGTCTGTTTGTCTCTCTGTCTGTCTATCTGTTGTATATATGGATCCCCTCTGCTGTGTGTCCACCGTGACGAGGTAGAGGGGCTTGTGCGTCCCAATGACCCCAAGAGCTATGCCGACGGTAGCACAGCTACTGGTAGGGCCACCCATGTCGGACAGGTCAAGGGAGAGGGACCAGACGAAGAGACACACAAACCTGCTGCCTTGTAGGTAGACTGGGGACAGTCAAAGGCTAGGGAAAGCACCCCAAATACATGCTTGTCGAAATCGGATGTACTGAGCCACAGGCTTGACAAAGCAGTGCAACGTGAAACCTGCTGCCTTGTAGGTAGACTGGGGACAGTCAAAGGCTAGGGAAAGCATCCCGAATAAATGCTTGTCGAAATCGGATGTACTGAGCCACAGGCTTGACAAAGCAGTGCAACGTAACTTAATTCATGATGTCACAAATCAAAATTAATCGATATGGTGCTAATCCCGTGAAGTCCCATCAGGCGGTGATAGTGCCGGGCCCCCTGCCTCGAGGGGGTCCACCCTTGACTACTGGTGGTCACCTTCCCCTGTGCTGTGGAGTCAAGGCACAGAGGAGTAGGTTAAGAGCTATTGACCAAATACCCCGGACACTCAACATACTACAGTGGAATGCCGAAGGAGTTTACAAGAAGAAAGACTCCCTAACACAGCGTCTTCATAAAGATAGAATAGATGTGGCATGCATTCAAGAGACACACCTCAACGCCAATCACAAATTCTCAGTCAGAGGATATCAGGCCACACGTTTCGACCGCGAAGGACACAAAGGAGGAGTTCTAATACTTACACGAAATACAATACCTTGCAGCGAAGTATCTGTGATCTCTAACAACCAAACGGAAATTATAGGTGTTGATATAATGATAAAGGACGTGAAAATAAGAATCTACAATCTGTATAGCCCAGCAGATAAGGACCTTACACTCTCAAACATGAAAATAACTGACACAAACTGCATTATTGTCGGAGACTTTAATAGCCGTTCAGAAAGATGGGGATACCCAGATACTGACAAAAGAGGAGATGAATTGGAGGACTGGGAAATAGACTCAAATCTCCATCTACTCAACAAAGCGGATGACACACCGAGCTTCTACTCCAGAAGATGGATTACCACTTCTACTCCAGACTTAGCTTTCTGCACAGGAGACATCCTCCACAAAATCGATCGCCATGTGCTGGACCAATTAGCAGGTAGTGACCACAGACCAATTAAGCTTGTAATGAATATGGAGTATGTTCCACAGGAGCAAAAGCCCTTGCCCCGCTGGAATTACAAACGAGCAGATTGGGACATATTTGCCATACTAACAGACAAATATTGTGAAAACATAAATACACGATATGGCAACATAAAGCAAATGGTGGAAAGTCTAAACAGAGCGATAATACAGGCAGCCACTGAGTCCATTCCAAGAGGAGCGAGGAAAAATTACAAACCATACTGGACTGAAGAACTACAAAGTTTGGAGGACAAAGTTGAAGATGCCAGGAAGACAGCAGAGAGAGAACAAACAATTGAAGCAAACATCTCTCTCAAAGCCATCTCAGCAAAATATAAAAGAACAGTAAATCAAACAACAAGAGATTGTTGGAGGGAAAAAACAGAAAACCTGAATTTTGACAGGGATGGAAACAAACTATGGAAACTAGTGAAAGCCATGAACAATGAAGGACCTAGAAACAAACAAATAACAATTAAACAAGGAAATGCCTTGCTTACAGGCAAAAAGGCTGCAAATGCACTAATGGAACACTATGCAAATGCAAACCACATTGATATTACAACCGAACAGAAGAAAGCAATCAAAGACAAACAGATACATCATAGAAATACAGAGACAGCAGCAGAATATATGATGGCAAATCTAACAATGGAAGAAATGGAACAGGCAATGAATACCCTAAAAAAGAAGAAATCACCAGGAAAGGATGGAATCACAAATGAAATGCTAATAGGACTAGGCACCAAGGCAAAGAAGAAACTACTAGCAGTCCTAAATAACAGCTGGAAGAGAGGAATAATCCCACAGGTGTGGAAGGAAGCTATACTAATACCAGTCCCAAAGAAAGGAAAAGACCTGGAAGAACCAAATGGCTATCGACCTATCAGTCTACTTAGCTGTGTAGGAAAATTAATGGAACGCATTATCAATGGCAGGCTAACATGGCATCTGGAAGAAAACAAACTCTTAACACCACACCAAGCAGGATTCAGAAAATACAGATCCACTGAAGATCAAATAACCTATATAGCTCAGGAAATAGAGGATGCCTTCCAAGAGAAAAAGCACACACTAGCAGTCTGGATAGATTTAGAAAAAGCATTTGATAAAGTATGGAAGGAAGGACTGAAAGTAAAACTGCAAAACATGCATGTTTGTGGAAAAATGTATAAATGGATCAGCCACTACCTTGAGAACAGAACTGCCAGGACAAAAGTACAAGGACAAACAAGCAAAATGATGCTGCTGGAGCAAGGTGTCCCCCAAGGAGGAGTTCTTTCACCAACATTATTCCTAGCATATATAAATGACATCACAGAAAATTTTCCAGCCAGAGTACACACATCCTCCTTTGCAGATGACCTAGCCATATGGACATCTGAAGAATATATTAGTACAGCTAACAGCAGAATACAGCAAGCCTTATTAGCGCTAGAGGACTGGTCAAAATCATGGCTAGTGAAGATAAGTGAGGAGAAAACAACATGCACAGTGTTCTCCCTCTCAAATAAAACTCAGCAACCTAAGCTGGTATTGAATGGAAAAATATTGCGCCATGAAGAAAATCCAAACTATCTAGGAGTCACCTTTGATCGTCGCCTGACATGGAAGACACAGGTTGAGAAAAATCGAACAAGAGCAAGGCAGAGAATGGCAATCATGAAAAAGCTTGCTGGTACAACGTGGGGAGCAGATGAGAAAGTTCTCAAGAAGTTATATACTGGACGGGTGAGGCCAGTACTGGAATATGGCATTGCAGCTTGGGCAACAGCAGCTAAGTCAAACTTTAACAAAATAAGTAGAGTCCAAAACCAAGGAATGCGAATCATAACTGGAAGCCTGAAGACAACGCCTATTAATGAACTAGAAAAGATCACTTGTTTACAACCAATGCAGGATAGAAGAGATAGCAGAGCCCAGCAACAAGCAGAAAAATTTAGAAGATTGACAGACCACCCTATGTACAACAGATTTAATGGTTTTGGAAAGGGAAGACTGAAGCGTAGCAACTTTGTAGAAACTGCAAAACGAAGGATTAGGGCAGATCCTATACTTAACATATCAACAGTCAAGCCCATACACAATGCACACAAGTTCCCAGCTTGGAGACAGCAGCAACTGCCTGAGATGATAGAAAACATTCCTGGTATTGAGAAAAAGAACACTCAGCATGAAACCGAAAGAAGAGAAATAACCCTAAACTACATAAAAGAACATTACCCAAGCAGGAATTGGACCCATGCATATACAGATGGATCAGCCAAAAATTCAATAGAGAATGGAGGAGGAGGAATTCTCCTAAATTTAAAAAATGGAGTGAAAAAAACACATTCAATGGCAACTGGAAAATTTTCAAGTAACTTCAAAGCGGAGGTAGAGGCTTTGAAAACTGCAGCAGAAATGCTCTTGATGGAGGAAAATAAAGAGACGCAAATAGTCATCTTTACAGATGCAAAGTCAGCTGTCTCAATACTGAAGAGCAATAACAGCACAGAAATAGCTGACCTAAGAGCAGCACTCCATGGTCTATGCCAGAAATCCAAAAAAGTTGTAATACAGTGGATCCCATCACATTGCAGTATACCTGGAAACGAAGAGGCTGACAGACTGGCAAAAGAGGGCGGACGACTACCACAGCCTGACATAGACATAACCTATAATGAGGCAAAGAGGTTGATAAAAAGCACTTATAGAACCAAATGGGAATCTGAGCATCCAGGCCATCAGAAGGATGATGCATATTACAAACTCGACCGAAGAGAACAAGTAGCAATCTTCAGACTCCGCACAGGACATAACAGGCTGAAATACCACTTGTTCAATAAACTAAAGATAGGAGATACCGATGAATGTAATTGTAGAACTGGAAAAATGACAGCAAAACATTTGCTGCAGGATTGCCCAACGTATGCAGAACAGAGAAAGATATTTTGGCCCACACCTGCTTCATTTGAGGACAAGCTCTATGGAGATATCAACAAGCTCAAGTTGACCGCAGCTTACTTTAACTACATACAGGTTGACATTTAAAGGTGCATGAAGACCCAGAGGCATGTAATGGAATATTGCTTGGATAGCAAATCCATTATGTGGAAAGTCCAAATCGAAAGCTCGCTGTGTGGGCTCCATAAAAGGTGGAAAAGTGTCCTAGTGGCACGAAATGGAATATTGCTTGGATAGCAAATCCATTACGTGGAAAGTCCGAATCAAAAGCCCATTGTGTGGGCTTCATAAAAGGTGGAAAAGTGTCCTAGTGGCATGAAATGGAATATTGCTTGGATAGCAAATCCATTACGTGGAAAGTCCGTATCTAAAGCCCACTGTGTGGACTTCATAAAAGGTGGAAAAGTGTCCTAGTGGATAGCAAATCCATTACATGGAAAGTCCGAATCGAAAGCTCACTGTGTGGATGTCATCTGCAGACTGCATACTTCTGGTTTCCGGAAGAACAGCCTATGGTGAACGGAAGGCCCAATATACGGAAGTGAGGCTAAGCAGCCATGTGCAGGACGTGACGATTCCTTGGGTGAGCCCAGTACAGAGCGCTATGTATCGGCTCTGCAATTATGGAAGCCTCCTTGGATGGCGGGGAATGCC
The DNA here is from genome assembly GCA_014155875.1 of Cepaea nemoralis. Lineage (NCBI taxonomy): Eukaryota > Metazoa > Mollusca > Gastropoda > Stylommatophora > Helicidae > Cepaea > Cepaea nemoralis. Next base: position 26,901 of record JACEFZ010023417.1, read on the forward strand.
CATGGTCTGCCCCTGCCTTCCCTTGAGGGCTGACCAGGATCTTTGGCTGTTCTATATGGACCAGCTGGGATGGGGGATAACACCACAACAGTGAGAGTCAAACGTCCTAAGAAACCCCCGGGAAGGTTAACCCGGTCAACAAATGCCCGCAGAAGTCGGATGTGTCGGCCTAACGGCGCAAGAACGCAGCTCTGCTGTAAACAGGCACAACGCAATCACATCCGAAAAAAAACTCCGGATGAACGAAGAAGAAGAAGAAGAAGTATATATGGATGTCTATGTGTCTTTCTGCTTGCCTGTCTGCCTCTTTATGTCTAGTAGTACGGTCATGTCTTTGTCTGTCTATGTTTATATATATATATATACACACACACACCTGTGTGACTATATTTTTAAATGTGTGTCTGTCTGTTTATCTTAATGTCTGTCGGTCTATGTCTACGTTTGTCTATTTCTTTCTGTATGTCTGCCTGCTGTGTCTATGTCTGTCTATATCTATGTCTTTCTATGTGTGTCTAGGTCTGTCTGTCTAAGTCTGCCTATTTCAGTTCATGTTTGTCCATGTATGTCAATATCTGTCTGCCTTTGTTTGCTTGGCTATGTATGAGTGTCTGTGTGTCCTTCTGTCTGTATTCTGTCTATCTTAATGAAGATGTTTCTGTCTACTTATCTATTCTTCCACCCATTCATCCATTAATACATTCATGTATCTATTCTTCTTCATCTGTGTCTGTCTGTCTGTTTTTAGTTGTCTGTCTGCCTGCCTGAATACCTTCTAAAATTTGAATACACCATAGGGAATATGTGAAACACGCACTATTGATCAAACCTCACATCCGTAGAAATCTGAAGTGTCGGCCGAAAGGTGCAAATATTGCAGCTCTGCTGTAAACAGGCACAACTCAATTACGTCCCCAAAAAATATTCCGGATGAACGTAGAAGAAGAAGAAACCTAACATGATAGAGCACATCATTTCGCATGTTTCATCTATTGTTTACATCTTCATCATTTAAATTACCACTACTGCGTATCTGTTAGTAGTATTACACAGAACTAATTACTATCTAGCTGCAGGTAGTATCATACTGAATTAATTACTGTCTAGCTACAGGTAGTGTTACACTGACCTAATTACTGTCTACCTACAGGTAGTGTTACACTGAAATAAAATAGTTACTAGCATTGCCTTTTACACTACGTTGCAATCAACTGCACCATTTATTTGCTGTTTGTGATTTACTAGACAATGTCACGTCCAGTAGTTTTCCTATGTTTCCTAAACACCGACGCTCATACAAAAGAAATCAACGCAAATCATTCTACTTCAAAATCGCCTGTAGCTGATCTTGAACTTCGACCCGCTAGGTCAAGGAATTGTGTAACCGCATTTACTAACACCTTAGCCATCTGCATACAAAATTGCTCTAAAAATGGTAAGAGACAAGGACATAACATCGCTGATTAGTTTCTCGCGTGTAGCAGTACAAGCAAACTAAACATTGCAAACACGCAGGTAGTGCACAAAGACGAGTTATTGACACAGATGCTCGCCATGTCGTTGAGTAAAGCCAAAATGTCCGTATTCTAGAATCGTTACGAGTGAGTATTTACATAACTCGTACGTGTGTTAATTACATAATCCTTACAGAGCAACCAACAACGATTATCTGGAAGAGAATAATGTAACTAGAACACTGTATTCAACAATAGGAAAGAGACAAGCGGCATTATTTGGTCATGTGATGAGAAGAGAGTCACTGTAGAATATCGTGACAACAGGAACGATCACTGGGAAGAGAGGCAGAGGCCAACCGAGAGAAATGATGCTGGATGGGTTGAGACAGTGGTATGGAGGAATATCATCCGCAGAGTTGATAAAGAACACCAAAGACAGAGATCTGTGGAGAGACATGAATGTCTACGTCAGCTGGCAGGGCACATGACAATGATGATGATGATTAATTTAAGCGTAATTAATACATTTATATAAGTCTTCCATGTGTCATTTGTTTAATTCTTCAATGCGTCATTTATATAACCCTTCAATGTGACATTTGTATAACCACTCGATGTGTCATGTATAAATGCCTTCAATGTGACATTTATATAACCATTCAATGTGTGATTTATTTAACCCTACAATATGTCATTTATATAATCCTTCAATGTGTCATTTGTATAACCATTCGTTGTGTCATTTGTATAACCCTTCAATGCGTAATTTATAAAAGATTACAGTGTTTCAGTTATTGAACCCTACAGTGTGTCATTTATGTAACTATTCATATGCCATTTGTATAACCATTCAGTGTCATTTACATAAACCTTCAAAGTGTAATTTATATAACTCTTCAACGTGTCATTTATATAACCCTTCAATGTGTAATTTATATAACCATGCAATGTGTCATTTATAAAGGTCTTCAATGTGTTATTCATATAACAATTTAATGTGCCATTCATATAACCCTTCCTTATGTCATATACATAGCCTTTCTCTGTGTTATTTTTAAATTTCAGACAATCTGAAAACAGCATAAACTGAGTTATAACCAAGACGTGCTTGACTATCAGGACAGTTTTCAAAACAGTTTTGAGTATTGACAGACAGATAAGTCTCTGTCTTAAGTAAGTTCTTTAACTTACCTGTTTGTTTATTTCTATTTTCGTGTTATTTCCTTCAGCTATGTGGGTGACCAAATGGGACCAGAAGAAGGGGCCGACCACATAAACAATGGACAGGGGGAATAACAGAGTCCATGGGAATCTCGATACATGAAGCCCATAAGCTGGCATTCTCCCGCTGTTTATGCTTCTGCTCGACACCGCATCTTACAAGAGGAACGAGATTATATAATGAGACGAAATGTGTGCAATTTATTTGCGACGGTAACATTTGAATTTTCTGGCTAAGTACGTTTGGTGTTTATTCGTTGATAAAGAGTTTTGCCAAAACGCTGACTGGCATCTCGAAGCGCCTTTCTTTTTCTTGTGCTTAGTAGCTATATTTTCTATTTTAATATACAAAAAAGTCTTAAACGTCGAGAGGACTGACTTCATTGCACACGGTGTTATCCCATATGGCTTGGTCTCTTTCATCAGGGAGGCCTGCCGAAAGCTTCGCACAAAGCACGAACTCCGTAGCTCTAGCAACTACCCCCGGGGAGTCTCAGAGAAAAATGCACTCGCGAACCATAAGATGCAGCTCGGAATCGAACCCACAACCTTCTGAGAGCGGGGCAAACGGCTGTCATCAGGGAGGGCTGCCGAAAGCTTCGCACAAAGCACGAACTCCGTAGCTCTAGCAACGACCCCCGGGGAGTCTCAGAGAAAAATGCACTCGCGAACCATAAGATGCAGCTCGGAATCGAACCCACAACCTTCTGAGAGCGGGGCAAACGGCTTGACCACTTCGACATGGAGACTCCCGTAGTTTAATATACTAGTTATATTATATCGAAGCTCCGACAGGTGGACAGCTAGAGAATTGTTTTGCTGATCCGACAGTTCCTGCAGCTTGTCTTGTTCCAGATGTAGTGGTGTTACCTTTCCTTTGGAGTGTACTTGGCAGACCGAGAGAGGATCAAGCTGCATGGGTAACACATGGTCTCTAAATTTCAATCCCAGGCTTTGTGCTATGGTGAAGTTAAATCCATCCCTGGATTGCAGATAGGTCACATACTGAGTATGTGAGACGTAAGATGGTGCGTGACGGTGGAAATAACCATGTGTTCACCTGCATCCTTTGTGGGCGAATATTTAGAGCGCGAATTGGTCTGATCAGTCACATTCACTACCGACATGGGTTGTAGTTATTATCCCTTTTTGAAATAATATAACAAACTATCGTCTGTCAAGACGGCAAGGTGCCAATGAAAAAGTTATATTATCATTCTTGTTTGCGTTTATTATAGTTCGAGCAATATGATAAACATTTTCCACCTCATTTCGATTATCCTCAGACTTGTGTAGGACCGACTTTACACATGTCACGCCTATTAACGTGTCACTTTTCGTTGACATAAACCTACACCTGTCATTTATGTGGACATTATTAGAGTCTAAGTTGATGTCAATCTAATTATAATGGAATATCAATGCACATGTACTAGGGTACCCACAGAAGTGTCAATAAGTCGGCAGTGTTTTAGCCATTGAAATAACATTAGAAATAGCTTCGATGGTATTGATCGACGTTCATAGAAGCAAAGGAAAACGAGTTGGAATAAGAAGACGCAATACAATATAAACATTAAAAGCTATTCACACTGCGAATCGAACATCGGACTAACTCATGAAGAACCTACTTGACGAGAAATAAGTTAACACCCTTGATAGTTTGAGTAATGAAAAAGGATACCTAACGTTCTAGATGAGGACTAAAAAACAGGATGTTCCGAGTGTATGATGCCCACGTGAAACATAACACAGCAGGTATAGATCGCAAAGAGTTGGCCATAAAACAATGCTCTGGCAAATTGGTTTGAATCACAGGTCCACCTAAGGGCATACAGAGCCATACATATATACGTTCTGTAGATCACTGTGTGTACTGTGCTGGTTGGTATTGTGTATTGTATTGTGCTGGTTGGTATTGTGTATTGTATTGTGCTGGTCTGGTATTGTGTATTGTACTGTGCTCGTCTGGTATTGTGTATTGTATTGTGCTGGTGTCGTATTGTGTTTTGTATTGTGCTGGTCTGGTATTGTGTATTGTATTGTGCTGGTCTGGTATTGTGTATTGTACTGTGCTCGTCTGGTATTGTGTATTGTATTGTGCTGGTGTCGTATTGTGTATTGTATTGTGCTGGTCTGGTATTGTGTATTGTATTGTGCTGGTCTGGTATTGTGTATTGTACTGTGCTGGTGTGGTATTGTGTATTGTATTGTGCTGGTCTGGTATTGTGTATTGTACTGTGCTGGTTGGTATTGTGTATTGTACTGTGCTGGTCTGGTATTGTGTATTGTATTGTGCTGGTCTGGTATTGTGTATTGTATTGTGCTGGTGTGGTATTGTGTATTGTATTGTGCTGGTCTGGTATTGTGTATTGTATTGTGCTGGTCTGGTATTGTGTATTGTTATAGTGCTGGTCTGGTATTGTGTATTGTACTGTGCTGGTGTGGTATTGTGTATTGTATTGTGCTGGTCTGGTATTGTGTATTGTACTGTGCTGGTGTGGTATTGTGTATTGTATTGTGCTGGTCTGGTATTGTGTATTGTATTGTGCTGGTGTGGTATTGTGTATTGTATTGTGCTGGTCTGGTATTGTGTATTGTACTGTGGCTGGTCTGGTATTGTGTATTGTAATTGTGCTGGTCGGGTATTGTGTATTGTACTGTGCTGGTTTGGTATTGTGTATTGTATTGTGCTGGTCTGTATTGTGTATTGTACTGTGCTGGTGTGGTATTGTGTATTGTATTGTGCTGGTCTGGTATTTTGTATTGTAGTTGTGCTGGTGTGGTATTGTGTATTGTATTGTGCTGTCTGGTACTTGGTGTCTTGTCTTGTGCTGGTCTGGTATTGTGTATTGTACTGTGCTGGTGTGGTATTGTGTATTGTATTGTGCTGGTCTGGTATTGTGTATGTACTGTGCTGGTGTGGTATTGTGTATTGTATTGTGCTGGTCTGGTATTGTGTATTGTATTGTGCTGGTGTGGTATTGTGTATTGTATTGTGCTGGTCTGGTATTGTGTATTGTATTGTGCTGGTCTGGTATTGTGTATGTATTGTGCTGGTGTGGTATTGTGTATTGTATTGTGCTGGTCTGGTATTGTGTATTGTATTGTGCTGGTGTGGTATTGTGTATTGTATTGTGCTGGTCTGGTATTGTGTATTGTACTATGCTCGGCTGGTATTGTGTATTGTATTGTGCTGGTGTCGTATTGTGTATTGTATGTGCTGGTCTGGTATTGTGTATTGTATTGTGCTGGTCTGGTATTGTGTATTGTACTGTGCTGGTGTGGTATTGTGTATTGTATTGTGCTGGTCTGGTATTGTGTATTGTACTGTGCTGGTTGGTATTGTGTATTGTACTGTGCTGGTCTGGTATTGTGTATTGTATTGTGCTGGTCTGGTATTGGTGTATTGTATTGTGCTGGTGTGGTATTGTGTATTGTATTGTGCTGGTCTGGTTATTGTGTATTGTATTGTGCTGGTCTTGTATTGTGTATTGTACTGTGCTGGTGTGGTATTGTGTATGGTATTGTGCTGTCTGGTATTGTGTATTGTATTGTGCTGGTCTGGTATTGTGTATTGTACTGTGCTGGTGTGGTATTGTGTATTGTATTGTGCTGGTCTGGTATTGTGTATTGTACTGTGCTGGTGTGGTATTGTGTATTGTATTGTGCTGGTCTGGTATTGTGTATTGTATTGTGCTGGTCTGGTATTGTGTATTGTACTGTGCTGGTGTGGTATTGTGTATTGTATTGTGCTGGTCTGGTATTGTGTATTGTATTGTGCTGGTGTGGTATTGTGTATTGTATTGTGCTGGTCTGGTATTGTGTATTGTATTGTGCTGGTCTGGTATTGTGTATTGTACTGTGCTGGTGTGGTATTGTGTATTGTATTGTGCTGGTCTGGTATTGTGTATTGTATTGTGCTGGTCTGGTATTGTGTATTGTATTGTGCTGGTCTGGTATTGTGTATTGTATTGTGCTGGTCTGGTATTGTGTATTGTATTGTGCTGGTCTGGTATTGTGTATTGTATTGTGCTGGTCTGGTATTGTGTATTGTATTGTGCTGGTCTGGTATTGTGTATTGTACTGTGCTCGTCTGGTATTGTGTATTGTACTGTGCTCGTCTGGTATTGTGTATTGTACTGTGCTGGTCTGGTATTGTGTATTGTATTGTGCTGGTCTGGTATTGTGTATTGTATTGTGCTGGTCTGGTATTGTGTATTGTATTGTGCTGGTGTGGTATTGTGTATTGTATTGTGCTGGTCTGGTATTGTGTATTGTACTGTGCTCGTCTGGTATTGTGTATTGTATTGTGCTGGTCTGGTATTGTGTATTGTATTGTGCTGGTGTGGTATTGTGTATTGTATTGTGCTGGTCTGGTATTGTGTATTGTATTGTGCTGGTCTGGTATTGTGTATTGTACTGTGCTGGTTGGTATTGTGTATTGTATTGTGCTGGTCTGGTATTGTGTATTGTATTGTGCTGGTCTGGTATTGTGTATTGTACTGTGCTCGTCTGGTATTGTGTATTGTACTGTGCTCGTCTGGTATTGTGTATTGTACTGTGCTGGTCTGGTATTGTGTATTGTACTGTGCTGGTCTGGTATTGTGTATTGTACTGTGCTCGTCTGGTATTGTGTATTTTACAGTGCTGGTCTGGTATTGTGTATTTTACTGTGCTGGTCTGGTATTGTGTATTGTACTGTGCTGGTCTGGTATTGTGTATTGTACTGTGCTGGTCTGGTACTGTGTATTGTATTGTGCTGGTCTGGTATTGTGTATTGTACTGTGTCCGCCTGGTACTGCGTTTTGTACTGTGCTGGTCTGGTATTGTGTATTTTACTGTGCTGGTCTGGTATTGTGTATTGTACTGTCCTCGTCTGGTATTGTGTATTGTACTGTGCTGGTCTGGTATTGTGTATTGTACTGTGCTGGTCTGGTATTGTGTATTGTACTGTGCTGGTCTGGTATTGTGTATTGTACTGTGCTGGTCTGGTATTGTGTATTGTACTGTGCTGGTCTGGTATTGTGTATTGTATTGTGCTGGTCTGGTATTGTGTATTGTATTGTGCTGGTCTGGTATTGTGTATTGTACTGTGCTCGTCTGGTATTGTGTATTGTACTGTGCTCGTCTGGTATTGTGTATTTTACAGTGCTGGTCTGGTATTGTGTATTTTACTGTGCTGGTCTTGTATTGTACTGTGCTCGTCTGGTATTGTGTATTGTACTTTGCTGGTCTGGTACTGTGTATTGTACTGTGCTGGTCTGGTAATGTGTATTGTACTATGCTGGTCTGGTACTCTGTATTGTACCGTGCTCGTCTGGTACTGTGTATTGTACCGTGCTCGTCTGATATTGTGTACATTCTGAATGTCGTATGTGTATGCTGTTGTTTATTGTGTGCCGTGCATTGGGGTAATCTCTCGTCGTTTACTGTGGTGATCTCATATAGTGTACTGTGGTGATCTTATACTGTTTACTGTGGTGATCTCATATAGTGTACTGTGGTGATCTTATATTGTTCATTCTGGTGTTGTAGTATAGTGTACTGGTGTGATCTTATATTGTGTACTGTGGTGATCTCACATCACGTATTATGGTGATCTCATATTGTTTAATGTGGTGATCTCATATAGTGTGTTGTGGTGATCTTACATTGTTTAATGCGGTGATCTCATATAGTGTACTGTGGTGACCTTCTATTTTTAAGGTGGTGATCTCACATAGTAATCTGTGGTGATTATATATTGTTTAATGCGGTGATTCATGTCGTGTACTGTCATATTCTCGTATTTGTGTACTGTGGGTTACCACGTACTGTGTACTGTGGTTATCTCATATCACGTACTATGGCGATCTCATATTGTTTACTGTAGCCATTTCCGGTCTTATACCTCGCTAATCTCGTATCTTTTTCATCAATAGAACCACCAGATGTTTCCCCTGCTGACAGAGGCAAGAAACAGGCTCTAGAAACTAAGTAACACGTGACCTAAATATTTACGCCAGAGATACAAAAACGGTGTTGTCAACCGAAAATTGGTAATAATTGCTTGGGACAAGATGTCCGCCCGTTGACCTGTTTATTCTAAGCACGTGTTCATCAATTGGGACTAGCTGCGGATTACTACGCTGTAGACATTGTAACAAACCGGAACTACTTTTCATCACAACCAAGGAAATAGGGAATAACTTTCACCTACAACACAAGCAAAGTAATATGTGCTATAGAAAGATCTGCAGCCACCACACAACCAAACAGTTTAACTGAATCAATGTCAAACAAGACGTAGTTTTCTACCAAGCATGGTACAGAATCAAATGAACAAGTATTACAATGCAAATTTACGTTTACTAAGTATTGAAACTGCGAAAGACATGAAACAAAACAAATAACACGAAACAAAACAAAAACACGATGGCCCTAGTCTGGCGATATAGCATCCTACTATACAAATTGGAAGTCACATTTGGTTATGTATTATCCATTGGCATTCAGATAGTTAAAAGAGGATTTTTAAGAGAAAGGATCTACTTCATTGCATCGGGTGTGATCCCGTATGGTTCGGCTTCTTGAAACATTCCTCCCTTCGATGTCTACCAGTCTGTCCTGTCAGAATAGACCTCAGTCAGTCAGTTCAAAGCTAGGCACCGAGACTCCAGCTGCAAGAAGAAAGGTCAACATTTCGCTAGATAAGAAAAATAAACAACCGCCTCTATTTCCCAAGATACTATCTGGTACTATTTGAGGCTGGGTTGACTCGGGAGTTGAGGTAAATGTTTCTTTAAAAGTCCCCTCCATGCGCCTGTGTGTGTGTGTGTGTGTGCTGTGTGTGTGTGTATGTATGTATGTGTGTGTGTGTGTGTGTGTGTGCGCGCGCGCGCGCGTGTGTGTGTGCCGTTCCCTCGCTTTGAGCTCTAGTGTAGTCCATACACGTGCTACTGATTCTAGTGCATCCAACTGATGTTTTACGAGTGGATTAGCTATCCCAATTACCAGTGTACCTTGCCATCAGGCGAACCCACTCCGACTTCTGAGGTACTTGTAATTTACGTCCCAAAGTCAAGAACAAGAAGTCAACATTTTAATCCAACTGACAGGTGTAGGGGGTCAGCCCGCTACCTGGACATCAGCACACCGTAAGTTTATGAGCGAGCGCTCGTATCCATCAACCCTGCTGATTTCCAACCCATGCGAATTTAAACACAAGAACTCCGGGCTGGCAGGCCAACGGGCTAACCACTCGGCCACGGTGGCTCCAGTTTATTTAACCTGCTTCAGATTGATACCGACGCTGCGGCCTACGGGCGGTGAGCGCGTGTCGCAACGCCCCGACACACCGAGTCAAGGTTTCGAAATCAGCTGTAAACGATTTGGAAACTGGACGCATTGCGTTGATTTCGAAGGTATAGGCATCAGTCGTTCAGACAGCAATGGCAAATTACTCATTTAATCTTGTTGACGATGTCGAGGTGAAGTATAAACATCGGGAGATTGGCCGTTTATGGGCTTCATGTATTGAGATCCCCATGGACTCTGTTATTCCCTCTGTTCATCGTTTACATGATCAACCTCTTCTTCTGGTTCCATTTGGCCTGTACATTATTTATTATTGAACGTAAACAAATGGCAAGTAAATCATAAAAATTATTAGATGTATATCCTTTACAGGACGTAGCGATCAACCCCATCATATTTTGGGGATTGTTTGTAATTTCTTGGCAAGTATACGTTCAGTAGTTTGCCATTGATTTCTGAACAACCGACACTCATACCATTTAATAAAAATCAACGCAAGGCAGTCTGCTGCCAAATCGATCGCATCTATGTTTCGAACGCGGTATGCGGGACTTAGAATTGCGTTCGCAACCTCTTCGCCACTTTTTTTCTTCTTAAAAGCGACCTCTTCGCCACTGAGTCAAAAACAACCGATAAAATGCTGGGGTTGTTTCAAGTTCCTGTAAAGGACACGCACCTAAATTTTATTTTACCTACAGACATTAAAATATGAATACAAATAGTGGAACTGCGGTAAAGTTGTGAAAATATAATCAGTATAAAATAAGACAACGTAATGCAGCTTTAAAGAACAGAATTACGAACAATACATGTTTGTGTTATGTGACGCTGCATTACTTTGTATTAATTTATATTGTTTTAACTACAGATTAACGGAAGGGCTGTGATTAGCACGCTTGCCCGCAAGCTCGGTAGTTGTGTCTTCGAATCTACATGGAGGTGGGTTTTGTGCGGTTTACTGGTCTCCCATGTTGACTCGGCCTAAAACAGGTACCACGAAATGTTCTGGGAAGCAAGGTGACCAGTCTGCCGGTCTCCCTGGCCTAGAAGTTAGTAGCTTTCTCCGTAACTCCGAATACTGTCGTTTTTGACGTGAGCGCACGAGACTTGGAAGCGGTTCGAGTCGCGTCAGTGACTTATGAGAGTATGGAGCCGGTCGCTCAGAAAGTCGTGGCTTGCTGATGAGCGTAATCTAGCCTAGGAATCAACATACAGCTGAAAGATGCTGATGTTGACCGCAGTATCCTGAAACAGGATGGAAACGCGGGGAAAAACAAAGGTGACCAGTGTGATATGAACCACATCTGAGCGTCGATTCGTCTCAGATCGAAATGGCGTCCTTTACTTTTAACCGTTTAATTGCCATGGGATGATTAATCGTCTTAAGCGTATCTGCCATGATCTTATTATGCCCGAAATGTTGCCATTGCATCATTATTTTTTTCTTTTCGCATATCCGTTACAGGACATCGCAGTCATCGCCAGCATTTTACCGCTGTTGTTGATTTCTTGACAAGATTACGCTTAGTAGTTTGCCATTGCTTTCTGAGCAGCCGGGTCACTTATCCTGTAAGTGACCAACGCGGCTGAGAACCTCTAACAATTCTCGCGTGCCGCGTTACCCTTCTTGGATAAACGGGATTACGGAGAAAGTCGTTTAACTCCTAGGCCAGAGAGACCATTGCATTATACAGTGTGTATTATTATTGACTGGGATTTTTGAAATATTGCTGTACCAAATTTTGTATTTACCTTTTATGTTGCATGAGTTCAAAGAGGGTTAAGGCAAAAGTTGGAACGGCAATATTTTCAACAACCCCACAGTCATTAAAAATGCACCCTATAATGCAATTTGTCTGCTACAATATTAACAAGTTTTAAATCATAACTCTGACACACCCTTATTTTCACCCACCTTGTTGCCATATATATTTGTTTGATACAAACCTACATTGTGTTTGACACTGAATCTGCGAACTTTCCATCAGAAAACTAAGTTGCACAGAGACAAGATACCACAAATGATTGATCCACAGTTTCGGAATTGGGAACAAGACGCAGATCCATCTTCATCCATCAAGGCTCCTTGTGCCTGGTCACTAAGAAGTGGATAATGCTCACAATTATCTTGTCAAATTAGGTCAACAGTCCTGGTTGGTAGAATCCACCTAAGGACATTAGTGTATTCAAAATAGGTCAACGGTTTTCTGTACTTCCATCTTCTCTGGTATTCAAGTCCATCAGCGACAAACGGCCTCATCATGTCCATTGACATGTTCATTACTGCCCAGCTGTTAGCCCCCCTGTAGAGAACAAGAATCCCTTTTCTTGTCGTGGCCAGCCGCCTTGTCACGCAGATCGCTTGTGTTCTAAAATAACCCATATCAAAGTGATTAGGAGAACTGTTGCAATCGACATTCGATTCTAAGTAATGGCAGATTAGGTAGTCTCAGTGGCTAAGTGGTCATGCCGTTTGCCTGGCGCTCAGAAAGTTGTGAGTTCGATTCCGGACTACGTCTGTCTGTTCACCGAGTACAGTTTTTTCTCGGAGAATTCTGGGGGATCTTCTTCTTTTGCTTCTTCTGCATTCAGCCCGAGAGCTTTTTTCGGACGTGATTGCGCCGTGCCTGTTTACAGCAGATCTGCGTTCTTGCGCCGTTAGGCCGACATATCCGACTTCTGCGGGTATTTGTTGACCGAGTTAACCTTCCCGGGAGGTTCCTGGGGGTCGTAGCTGGAGCTACGGAGTTTGTGCTTTGTGTGATGCTTCCAGCAGGGCGCCCTGCCGAAAGAAACCAAGCCATATGGGATAAAACCCGTTGCAATGAAGTCGATCCTCTCGACTTTGAAAACTTTTTACAATATTTTTTTAAAGTAGTGGCAGATTACACTTTGTTCCTGCGATTGTAGGATCAAAGTGCCGATCGTTGTATAAAAAATAGCACATTAGGACCATACACACTAGCTACGGTGGCGCATGTGGGTATCGCGATTGCATGTTGGCTCGGGGACACGTGTTCAATTCTTCATCTGAGGCGGGTGTTTGAAATGGACATAGGTTTACCAGGACGACCCAATCTTAGTTAGTAAGTTAGTCGCAGTTCCAACTTCACGGCAACGGGTCGTCCCCATTATGCTGGGTTCCTGTGCCAGTGAATATCACACAAAATGCTCCTCACTGCCCTATGTAAAAAGTGGAACAGACAGGAGTCTTGGCAAGCCAACAGCCCGCACAGGTACAATTTGCATAATACCGCCGTCAGAATACTAACACAAAGCTCCTCCACGAAAAATACAGTTCATCGTCGATGACATCAGCAGTCACTAGAAAGAATATATTGGACCCGGATTTTATCCCACATGGCTCGGACTCTTTCCGCAGGGCGACCCACCGAAAGCACCGCATAAAGCACGAACTCCGTAGCTCCAGCGTCGACTCCCAGGAGTCTCCAGAAGAATGCACTCGTAATCCCAAAATGCAAAGCACTCAATTCAGCGACAACCGGCCGCCATTGCTCCGAACATGCAGTTCACGCTACAAACAGTGGACAGATGTAAAAGCATTCCACACGAATTTCACCGCTCACAGTGTCGCGCCACGCATTTCATGTCATTGGCACTTTGCCGCCTAGACAGGCGATAGTTTGTTATATTGTACTTCAAAAGGGCATAATAACTACAACCCATGGCGGTAGAGATTGTGACTGATAAGGCCAATTCGCACTGTAAATGTTCGTCCACAGTGGATGCATGTGAACACATGGTCATTTCCATCATCATGCACCATCTTACGTCTCACACGCTCGGTGTGTGACTTATTTGCAATCATTTTCTCCTGTGTCTTGATTCCATTTCTGATATATGCCCTCCATGCAACACGTTCAATGGTGACTTGCTCGCAATGTGCATTATTAATGCCTGTATCAATCATGTCCCGCTTACACACATCTTTGTATCGTAGTAGAGGCCGACCCTGAGATGTGTGTGTGTGTGTATGTGTATGTGTATGTCTGTGTGTGTGTGTGTGTGTGTGTGTGTGTGTGTGTGTGTGTTGTAGGTGTTTGTAAAGTCTCACCACACTTTGTATGTATAAGGGTCGTTCATTTGAAACCCATTCCAATGGCTGTATTGCAAAAGCATGAAAGAAACATTAACAGGTGTGGTAGAATTAAACAAAGCATTCATTTTGAATGAATTGTGTACCATGGGTTGGTCAGAAGAATTCGCAGTAGGCATTCAGGCAAGCATTCCATTGCTTAGGTAGGCGGCGAATGCCGTCAGCAAAAAAAAAAAATTGTGGTTGCTCATTGAACCGAGTGTTTACCGCATTCATTACGCCTGCATCTGTGTGAAATCGTTGCCCCTTGAGAGCTTTTTTCAGTGGTAGAACAAATGAAAGTCACATGGTGACAAATCAGGACTATAGGCTGGATGTTGCAGAATTTCCAAATTCTTCCTTGCTAATGCTTCCTGCATACTCTTTGCGACATGCGGACGAGCATTATCGTGCAACAAAATCACACGGCGAGAAAGCATGCCGGGTTGTTTATTCTTGATGTCTTTTTGCAGCTTGCCTAGTGTTTGCAAGTAGTGGGTAGAGTTGATGATGACACCAGGTTCTTTAAAGTCGGCCAACAATAGCCCTTCATGGTCAAAAATTGGGCTCAGGATAACCTTACCAGCGGAAACCTGTAACTTGAATTTTTTTGCTTTTGGTGACCCAGCATGCTTCCATTGCATGCTCTCTCTTTTGCTGCTCGTCTCAAAGTGGTGACACCATGGTTCATCGCCTGCCACTATGCGGAAGAGAAATGCATCACCCTCTACTCTGTAACGCATCAAGTGGTTCAAACACAATCCCATGCGTTCCTCTTTTTGGTGGTTCGGTCAACATCCGTGGTATCCACGGTGAACACACCTTCCGATATTGCAGTTTCTTACGAACGACCTTTTGAATTGTCCCAATTGACACATCAGATTCTTTCGCTAGTGAACGTATGCTTCAACAACGGTTCATCTGTACTGTTGCATCAATTTTGGCGATGGTATCTTTCTGTTGAAACAATATGCGCTTGATCCGGCTGTCGAAGATCAGTCGTGAACTGACGTCCTTTCCGAACCATTCGTGCGACATCCTTCAAATGAAAGAAACTAAATCACTGCTCTTTGAGCTTCTTTGAACGGATTTTGGGTCAACCCGGCTATTTTCTCAACGGTCAGAAACAAAACCTATGCATCGTGGGACGATAAGCACGTGCTCTTTTATTCATTGGTCAGTACTTATCACATGACTATGACATGATCATGTTTAACGTACGCAATTACGCTAGGTGCAGCACGAACGGATTTCAAATGAACGCTCCTAATAAGACAAATTTGAAGAAAAAAAAAATGAAGTACTTGATGTCATTAAACAATGTGCTAAAAAATTCATTACATTTGTTACAGTAGTCACTGTTATGGTCTAACGCTGTTTTGGGGAAGCTGGAAAGTACCAATGAATTATTCATTATAACAGGTGTTGGAAATGTCCACCACAGGCCTGAAGACATGACTGTACACGTCTCTTCATATTGTCAAATACCTTCTGCAACGTATCTGTTGTTATTTCTTGAATGATAAATCTAAGTGCAAAGAATTACTCCAGCAGACGACAGCCATTCGCTGCATACTGCTTCACGATGGACTATGGAATATGTTATATATTGATACAGAAAGTATACGAACTCAAGTACATGCTAACGCACACAGTGAAATGAGAAAGTCAATTAACAACCAAATGACTGAACGAACGACGAAGTGAACGCGTGCATGAAAGAATCACACCAAATAAAAGATTACTCCCTGTTTAAGCTTCGAACTCTACCTGCCTGTCCTGTAAGTCAGGGCCTCTGTCAAGACCACGCAACGAGACGCCAAGTGTGTGTGTGTGTGTGTGGGGGGGGGGGGGGGGGGGGGCAAACATTTTGCAAGATAAGATAAATAAACAAAAGATGTCATCCAACGCTGGCAACTGTAACCGAACATCTCCAGACATCGGGTAAACCCAGACGTCGAGGCGCATCTCTGAAGACTGGGAGGCTGCGGGTGAAAATAACAACAATAAATACAGAACCCATGTCAAAACTTCAAGACGGAAAGCTATAATTCTAGGGGAAGATATTTCCATATATTTTATGTGTTTTTTTTTTTACAGTGAACAATCAATCAATCAATCATGTGCCATGCCAGAAAGCGTGGGCGGTCATGACTCTCCATTTCACTCGATCACCAGAGTCCTGGATCAACTCAATGTTTCTGTCCAGTCCATGCCATGTGGCCAAGCCATCCAGGTTTACAGTTAACACCACACGGGGGGGGGGGGGAGAGAGAGAGAGGAAGAACAATATATTAACTTCATTATGATATTTCAATATCGTCTTCTTATTGTCCATACCGTGTGGCAATGATGATCATGTTTGTCCACAGTCTTTTGTCTCTTGTGCTTCAAATAATTACTCATATCGAAGTTCCTCCATGCTATGATATCAGCATCATCTCTTTTGGTCACGCCCTGCCTCTTTTCCTCTCCAAGTTTCCCGTGGTGACAACATATTCCTGCTTTCACCTTCTCACGACACTCTCAAAGCATTAGGACTGTCTTCTTCTGATGCGAATAAACAGTATTTCTTGTGAGTTAAAGTCTTTCAAAATATCGTGTTTTTTTCTTTCGATCCGTTGACTGTGTCCTCTTAACTCTTCTGTAAGACCACACATCCATTCGCCTCCACATAATATCCTCACTTGTCTATTGTCCATGATAATACGACATTAGCACAAACAAGACACGCTACAGACATAAGCTTCGACTAACCCACTCTCTGTGACGATTCACGACAAAAGCAGTAGTGGAAAAGAAACAGAAAGAAGTTCAGAAAGTTTTGCCTGAGACTGACGCCTACATATAGGTCACTGTTATCTGAACTCATATTACGAAAGCGTAGAGTAAAGGATAAACTCTGTAAACACAAAACACAAAATGGTCGCTTGTTACAGGTCGCTGAAGCAATCGCCATTAAACGGCAGAAGCCAGTCTTGTGCGAACAGAATGACATGATAGTCAGACTAAAATTATCGTGGTAGATAATTGAAATTACTATGTGAATATGTGTATGTCAGCTAGAAGGATTTGTCTAATCAATTTAGTTTATGTTATGTGATTTCTGCAGTATGAACTGGACGAGATGCAGCGAAATATGCCAGGCAATAAATCATGCAATCTATTAGTTGTGTCTACCTTATTTAAATACAATCTGTTAATCGATAGGATGGGGAAATGGTTGTTTGTAAGAGAATGAGTCATCTCGGGATGTCTACGGCAAGAAAACACCGGCCTGTTTTGTGTCTATTAATTGATTGCAGACTTCATGGAGCCAACTTTTAACCAGGTATTAATTGATTGATGGTTAATGTACAGATTGGACAAGATCGTTCCCAGGGGTAACCTAACAGATGTGCCGTCTCCCTCGCGATTGTAAAGGTGAAGATGTTTATCGTTTATGTATTGATGTAGCTGTAAACACTTCAGAATTATAACATGAGTGCTCGCCTCTAACACAACCGCAGCTTGATGGTGTAGTAGTAGTAGTAGTAGTAGTAGTAGTAGTAGTAGTAGTAGTAGTAGTAGTAGTAGTAGTAGTTGTTGTTATTATTATCCTTCTTCTTCTTCTTCTTCTTCTTCTTCTTCTTCTTCTTCTTCTTCTTCTTCTTCTTCTTCTTCTTCTTCTTCTTCTCCTTCTTCTTCTTCTTCTGCTGCTGCAACTGCTGCTGCTGAGCACAGGTCTATCTCAGAGTCATCGCAAATACACAACATCCACTGCATAGTGAAATTATGTGTGTTGCCGGGGCCCATAAGGGAAGCAAAGAATAGCAACACTGTAGCCTACCACGCATGTCGTAAGAGGCGACTAAGGAGGCTTGATGGTTCCGTCGCCCTGCTACTGAGTGAGTGCGTGGCGCGACACTGTGAGCTGTGGGTTTCGTGTGAAGTGCTTTTGAATCTGCCCAAGTTTTTTTTTTGGAACGTGACTGCATGTTCGGAGCGATGGCAGGTGGCTATGTCCCAGAGTTGACCGGTTTTTGCCTTATGCAGAAATGCGTGGCTGCTGGGCTTCTGGTTGACTGCCACTGCCGTCGGTGATGAACTGTATTTTCGTGGACTGTGTGGGTGAACATCTAGGAAACATCCAGATAGGAAAATGACTGCCGATTCCATCAGAGATGAATTGGGTGTTTCGTGAGGGACTGGTGTGTTGACATTCTGGCGGCGGCATTATGCACAGTGTATCTGTGCGGGCTGTTGTTTGTCGAGACTCCTGTCTTTTCCACTTTTCACATTGGGCAGTGGGGAGCGTTTTGTGTGATATTCACTGGCACAGGAACGGAGCATAATGGGGACGACCCGTTGCTGTGAAGTTGGAACTGCGACTAACTAACTAACTTAGTGAAATTAAGAAGGTAAAGGGCAGCAGGTTAAAGAGAGGAAAGTCGTGGATAGGTCAAGCTGAAGACATTCTTCAACAGGTGAGTTCACTTGAAGACTTAGAAGCTGGCGAGGAGTGGGTACAAGTGCCAACATATTTCTGTACGCCCTTTTCAGTTTGCATCCAACTAGATAGAAAATGCAGAGAAGAAAATTCTGCTGCTGTGAATGTACATGCTTTGATCTTCGAGAATTCTTTATAGATGGAGGCTATCGTTTACACAAATAGGTCGATCGTTTTGTGAGAAGTTCATAAGCCTTTACGGCTCAAGCTGCAGGGAGAATTGTGAAGGAAGATGCTGATGCTTCTGTCTTGACCACAAGTAGTCTGACTATGGAACTCGTGGCAGTAAGTAAAGCAATTGCATCGCTCGAGACACAGACCTTTACTCGGGCATGTTTATTTAGTGACTTAATGAGTCTACTCTGAGCTACCGTAAGGAGAAAATTATTGCAGAAAAGTCACACGCCAAGCGTTTGAGACGTAAGATGGTGCATGATGGTGGAAATGACCACGTGTTCACATGCACCCACTGTGAACGGACATTTACAGCGCAAATTGGCCTTATCAGTCACACTCGCTACCGCCATAGTTAAAAGTTATTATGCCTTTTTAGAGCACAAACTATCGTCTGTCAAGACGGCAAGGTGCCAATGATTATGAGTCTACTCTGGAAGATAGCGATGAGGTGGACCCAAAGACAGTCGATGTTATCTCTGGAGCGGTCACAGCTGGCAAATATTAACTTCATTTTCGTGCTAGGGCATGCGGGAGTTCAAGGAAATGAGCAGACTGACATTATCCTAGTGCGATTAAATGCAACCTAAAAACTAAGTGCCTTGGTAGGGCAGACAAAGCCCTAAACTTTGCTCGGCAACTGGTCTTGTATGGAAGCTCCGATAGACGGACAGTTAAGAGTATTTCTTTGCCGACTGGACAGTTTCTGGAGCTTGTCTCCAGACGTATTGCTGTTACCTTTCCTATAGAGTAAACTAGGCAAGCCGAGAGAGGGATCATGCTGCATGGGCAACACATGGTCTCTACAATTCAGCCCAGGTTTTCTCTATGGAGAGATATTACTCCATCCCTGGTCCCCAATATGGGTTGTAGTTAATATGCCGATTTTTGTTTTGTTTTTCTAAGCACAATGTAACCAACTATCATCTAACAAGACGTCTGTCAAGGTACCAGTGTATTTCTTCCTTTCCAGTGATCATAACCTAGGTATTTTCGACGTTTATGTTCGTACTTTGTTCTTTTGATGTGAACTTAAAGTTGTCAGTATGCTACTGTAATATGTCTTCGTTATTGACTATAAAGGTTTGCTCATGAGAGAGGTCAAGTTCAGGCCAACTTCTGTCGCTTTTAGTTTGTCCTGAACCACACATATAACGCACATCAGATACACTATTCTGTAAGGTGCATAACTAAAAGATATGACCTACTTCCGTCAGAAGAGGAACGAAAAAGAGGCAGAAGAGGTAGCCAATTTCCTTGTTAGTATTCGTATTATGCAACAGCATTCGGCGTGGCTCCGGGCTTAATGCACTTTGGATTACACTTACCGTGCGCTTACGCCGGGATACGGGGTTCATGCCTTACACCGATCAGTTGAACTTTAACGTTGACTTCTGATTCAGAAAGCAATGGCCAACCACTGAACATTAAACTTGCTTCTTAAATGAACCTGGGTTTGGGATTGATACCAACGTCTTGCAAAAAGACATTACTTTTCTTTTAAGTGGGAGGGGGAGGAGGAGGTTAAATGTTAGGCAACACGTATTTTTTTTAAGGTCAGAATTCTCAACCGTTGGCCTGGTGTCTAAATCCCCACAATCTGGGTCATCCTTTGGCCCGGGAGCAGAGTCGTGTTACTCATCAGTCTTCCTCGCATCCTGCCAGATGGCTGGGCAATGTGTATACTGGAGACGGTAAAGAGACAAACAGTGCCCGGCGTTAAACTAGAGTACAGGCCAGATGATGTGAGAGAAGGAGCACCCGGAGATTCAACCTGGGTGCTTAAAAAAATAATCTATGTTGGTAAGAAGTCTGAGGTGGTAGTTTCTGACTCTCGAAGCGATGTTGATTTTAGTGTCAGATTACAAAGTTAGCTCCCTTTGGAATTGCAGCCGAGTTCGTTAACTGAAGGAGAAATCATTATTAGAATTCTGTGGTCTTTCGATTTATCCTGGTATTTGGATACAACAACAGTAACAACACTCACAACAACAACAACAACAACAACAACAACTACTACTACTACTACTACTACTACTACTACTACTACTACTACTACTACTACTACTACCACCAACAACACTAATAATAATAATAATAATAATAATAATAATAATAAGAAGAAGAAGAAGAAGAAGAAGAAGAAGAAGAAGAAGAAGAAGAAGAAGAAGAAGAGAAACAAGAACAAGAAGAACAAGAAGAAAAAGAAGAACAAGAACAAGAAGAACAAGAACAAGAACAAGAACAAGAAGAAGAACTTTTTCATTGCACCTGTTTCATTATCTCTAGAATCATTCGTACCATGTTTAATTCGACTTTGCACTTACATTCAATAGGTATATATTTATATGAAACTTCTGACATCCCAGCCAGGCACACGCAGTGTCTCGGAGTTAGTGAATGCCACCACGGGAAGATGAGGGTAAACAAACGTGCATGGGGGTTTTTGACCCCATGTAGACAGCTCAGTGATTCTGGTGTCTGTCAGTTTTGTTGTTAAGATGTTGGACGGCACCGTATAATATAAACCTACGATTGCTATCTGCACCTCAGTCTGCACTGCATCTCAGGAAATGGGGACCGACCGACTGTCTGGAGTAACGAACTTTGATTTTAACTCCTTCTGTCCTAAGCAAATCTACATGTGTGATCAGGTTTTGTCCATGTATACCACACAACGCACGATGTGATTTTCTGATTGATTTGCACAAACCATTGAAATAAGGGCTATTATTTTAACTCTCAACACTGTTTGCTCTATACCTGGCTCTCTCTATAAAAGCGACACAATTATCCTTTATTCCTTGTGGCTTTTGTTCCCTTTAAACATCGGCTGTGAAATCGTTGGGTCGGAAAGACTCAAAGGATTGGTTAGTTTGGTAAATCTTTTTGGAGACTGAGTGTTAACAGAAAATTCACTGCGCCGGAGTTCAGGTTGTGAGAGCCTTGTAAAGGGCTGGAATTAATCCGGTGAGTTTCGTGTAGAGACTGTCATTCCGATCCGTTATCAAAGTTCCATACAAATGGGGATTCAGCTGTAGAGATGTCCATCCCCTCTCCAAACATAGACACCAGTGGAGTGCAAAAGCGGTACTGTAACATCATGTTTGCTGAGATATATCAGTGCTTCGTAACTCTCTATTTGGTGATGTCACGAATTGCAGGCGGCTATTGAATCCATTCCAAGAGGGGCGAGGAAAAAATTACAAACTGGACGTAAAAACTGCAAATTCTGAACAGTAACTTCTACGACGTCATGAAGTGATGAGAGAGAGAGAGAGAGAGAGGGGGGGAGAGAGAGAGAGAGAGGAGAGAGAGAGAGAGGGAGGGAGAGAGAGAGAGAGAGAGAGAGAGAGAGAGAGAGAGAGAGAGAGAGAGAGAGAGAGAGTCACCTCAGAAAAAAAAATCATTAAACACTAAATCTAACAACAAGAATATTTTGGGAAAAGAACAGATTAAAAATAATTGAACGTAACCAAACATGGAAACAAACTAGTACATAATAACAAACACATAACAATTTACTGATTCAGTGCCCAAAAAAATGCCTAAACATGGTACACAGTCATATGAACAAATATTATAATGTAAATTTCCTTTCACTGAGTATTGCAACTGCGGAAGATATCACGAAACGAAGCAAATAACATTATTACCCTACTGTGGCTATATATCGTCTTTCTTTCTACATGGGATGTCACATGTTGGCGATATATTATCCTTCGGCACTGAATCAGTTAAGCAACGAAACGGCATTCTTCGATTTAAAAAAACTGCACATGTACTGATAAAATGCTATGCTAGGGTAAACCACATTGCTGCCATAACAGAAAAGGAAACAGCAATGCAAGACGAATATGCTTATCTGAATAACGCACAGATAGCAGCAGAACATATGATGGCACAGTTTAAAATAGAACAGATGGAAAAGTCAATTAGTTCTCTTTAACAACAAAATCAAAAACAAAAATCAGCTGTCTCAATACTGAAGATCGAAATTACCGGACAAATAACAGGCCTAAGAGCAGCACTACATTGACTGCAGTAATCTAAAAGGGTTGTAATGCAATGGATCTCATCACATTGCAAAATACCTGGAAATGAAGCGGCTGGCAAACAGGGAAAGAAATTTGGAAGACTACCTCAGCCTCTTGCAGATACCTATGATGAGGCCAAGAGGTTCAGAAGAAACACTTATAGAACCAAGTGGAGATCAGAGCATCCAGGCCACCAGAAATATGATGCATATTACCAACTCGACCGAAGTGAACAAGCAGCCATCTTCAGACTCCGCACAGGACATAACAGGCTGAAATATCACTTGTTCAATAAAATAAAGATAGAAGATACTGATGAATATAACGGTGGAATTTGTAAAATAGTGGCTTTAATATGTGCTTCAAGAGTGTCCACCGAAGAAGAGATGGTGTGCAGAAAAGAATATTACTTTGGGTGACACCGCTCCATTTTTGGACAGTCCATGGAGATGACAGAAAGCTCAATCTGACAGATGCTGTCTTGATATATGTTCAGAATTATGCTTGAAGGTGTACCAAGACAATGATTACCTATCTTCACCCTAAGGTAATAGGCCCATCCTCACATCCTTAATCCTCTAGAAGTATACCCATTATCATACTCTAGCAGGCGGTGGACCCATCCTCACACTCTAGCAGAAGATCCATCCTCAACCTTTAGCATTAGATCCATCCTCACACTCGTATATCGAACCCACATTCATCCTATAGAAGTAGAACCATCCTCACCCTCTAGGACTAGACCCATCCTCACCCTCTAGGACTAGACCCATCCTCACCCTCTAGGACTAGACCTATCCTCACCCTCTAGCACTAGACCTATCCTCATCCTCTAGCACTAGACCTATCCTCATCCTCTAGCACTAGACCTATCCTCACCCTCTAGCACTAGACCTATCCTCATTCTCTAGCACTAGACCTATCCTCATCCTCTAGCACTAGACCTATCCTCATCCTCTAGCACTAGACCTATCCTCACCCTCTAGCACTAGACCTATCCTCACCCTCTAGCACTAGACCTATCCTCACCCTCTAGCACTAGACCTATCCTCATCCTCTAGCACTAGACCTATCCTCACCCTCTAGCACTAGACCTATCCTCACCCTCTAGCACTAGACCTATCCTCACCCTCTAGCACTAGACCTATCCTCATCCTCTAGCACTAGACCCATCCTCACCCTCTAGCATTAGACCTATCCTCATCCTCCAGCACTAGACCCGTCCTCATCCTCTAGCATTAGACCCATCCTCACCCTCTAGCATTAGACCTATCCTCATCCTCCAGCACTAGACCCATCCTCATCCTCTAGCATTAGACCTATCCTCACCCTCTAGCATTAGACCT
This sequence comes from Cepaea nemoralis, assembly GCA_014155875.1. NCBI lineage: Eukaryota > Metazoa > Mollusca > Gastropoda > Stylommatophora > Helicidae > Cepaea > Cepaea nemoralis. The sequence continues at coordinate 51,020 of JACEFZ010023417.1, forward strand.
ATCCTCATCCTCCAGCACTAGACCCATCCTCATCCTCTAGCATTAGACCTATCCTCACCCTCTAGCATTAGACCTATCCTCATCCTCTAGCACTAGCCCTTTAGGACTAGACCCATCCTCACCCTCTAGCACTAGACCTATCCTCATCCTCTAGCACTAGACCCATCTTCACCCTCTAGCACTAGACCCATTCTTATACTCATTTATCTAGCCCATTTTCATCATCTAGAAGTAGACCCATCCTCACCCTCCAGTACTATACCCATCTTTACACTCTAGTAGCCGACCCATGCTCACTCTCTGGCTAAGACCCACCCTCGCCTGCTACTAGTGAACCATCCCCACTTAAAAAACGCGAGCAAACCAAATACTCACTTGCAAGTCACTGTCCTCTTTAAAAAAAAAAAAATGCCATGTTTTCATGAATTTTTCTGACAGGAGCAGATTCTGGGAATTTGCTTAGCGAATTTTGGAGGGAATTTTAACCCCATGAAATGGAATGTTCCATGGTAACCTGTCTTACTGTGGTACCACTGAATACATCTGAATTCTTGTAGACATGACAGGACCTATCGCGGAACTCACTTGAGGTCAGTTGTCATAATCCAGCGGCGTGTCAGACTGGGTCACAATCACGTTATGTTTTAGTTGGTCTGGGCCAGTGGTAGTCGTAGAATGGTGGATGGTGATTGTGAAGGCAGTGATCCTGGTTGAGTTCTCAGCAGTCAGTTTGTTTATACAAGAGGCAGCATTGCAGATATTGACAATCAATTTCAAGATAACGAAAGAAGAAACAGAAGACATTGTCCATATCTAAGAGGGATGTTTCTATCAAATATGATACCAGCACCATGTATACGATACAATAGGCGTAGGGGGAAATGCTTCCTTTTTCAACTGGTACACGGTGAGTGATGTGGTCTATATCACATGTACTGCCTTTACTTTCCACAACATTTCTTGGAAATCTTCTTCTTGAGCTGGGTCCATCTGAAAGCCCATGTCTGTGGAGATTTGATCACAAGACCAATAGGCTGGTAGGCAAATGTCTAGCCACTGCCTACCTGGAATTACCTTTGCCTTAATATTTACTGTTATACTATCCGCTGTCTGTTAGTGCCGAGTGTTGGATGGCGCTTACCAAACCCGACACCCCAAATTATGTCAACGGCTTCATGCAGAGGAGCGCAATTGGGAGGGTACAAGACTTACTCTAGTGCGAGGTTATGTAACCTAAGGACTAAATGGCTACTGAGGGCAGACCAGGCCCTACGTCTTGATCGGCAACTGATTTAAGATGGAAGTTCCGACAGGCGGACATTTAGGGTATTGCTTTGCTGATCCCGCAGCTTCTGCAGCTTGTCTTGTTCCAAAAGTATTGGTGTTACCCTTCCTATAGGAGTCAACTAGGCAGACCGAGAGAGGGATCATGCTGCATGGGAATCACACCATCCTTACATTCAGCCCAGGTTTTGTGCTGTGGAAAGGTATAACTCCATTTTACAAACTATTGTCTGTCAAGACGGCAAAGTGCCTGTCAATATATACTTTTAATTAATTCAATGCAAATGGAATTGCAGCATGTCTACTGATCGCTGTCTTATCTCACTGTATGCAAAGTTCGCGTAACTGGCTAGGGCATCATGCATGATCGCGTTTGGACAGGGGTTTGATACCAGCTCTCGTCGCTTCTACGGAGAGACTGTCTGACTTCTGTGGAGAGTATAGCTGACTTCTAAGGAGAGTCTGGCTGACTTCTAAGGAGAGTCTGGCTGACTTCTAAGGAGAGTCTGGCTGACTTCTAAGGAGAGTCTGGCTGACTTCTAAGGAGAGTCTGGCTGACTTCTAAGGAGAGTCTGGCTGACTTCTAAGGAGAGTCTGGCTAACTACTAAGGAGAGTCTGGCTGACTTCTAAGGAGAGTCTGGCTGACCACTAAGGAGAGTCTGGCTGACTTCTAAGGAGAGTATAGCTGACTTCTAAGGAGAGTCTGGCTGACTTCTAAGGAGAGTCTGGCTGACTTCTAAGGAGAGTCTGGCTGACTTCTAAGGAGAGTCTGGCTGACTTCTAAGGAGAGTCTGGCTGACTTCTAAGGAGAGTCTGGCTGACTTGTAAGGAGAGTCTGGCTGACTTCTAAGGAGAGTCTGGCTGACTTCTAAGGAGAGTCTGGCTACTTCTAAGGAGAGTCTGGCTGACTTCTAAGGAGAGTCTGGCTGACTACTAAGGAGAGTCTGGCTGACTTCTAAGGAGAGACTGGCTGACTCTAAGGAGGGACTGGCTGACTCTAAAGAGAGACTGACCTATTCCTTACTGCACGCTGACCTTCAAAATCGCTTGGTCGGGTTTGAAGAAATTGTATTCAGGACCCGTTCAACTGCCGATGACTTGGTTTCTTACGCTGGGGCCCTTCTGGTGTTTCTTTTTCTGCATTCAGAAATAAGGCAGCGTCTTTTGCTTCCTGGATACAAATGTGACGATCCTATTATTTCACGTACCCCCCAGCATGGTCCCAGTTACGGGACTTGGTTTTGTATTGTATACAAAGCAAATGGTGCATACAGTGATGAATTGTGTCCTGACTACTCATAGTTTTCTTAGTATATTTTACTCCTTTGTAAAAATTTTAGTTTAATCAATTACTATCTACATGTAGTTTTCTTTGCATATTATAGTTGTCTTAGTATATTGTAGTTTTCCTTGCGTATTGTAATTCTTTGTAAATCATTATACTTTGAATAAGTATTTCCTTCATGACCACTGATAGTTTTCAGCGCATTTACAATTTCTTAGCATATTGTATTCCTGTGCAAATCATTATACTTTGAACAATTACTTTCTAAATTTACTTTTCTTAGCGTATTGCATTCCTTCGTTAATCATTAGACTTTGAACAATTATTTCCTATATGACTACTGATATTTGGCTGAACCTTTTTCCTTTTCTTTGTTTTTTGTTGTTGCTGTTGTTGATGTCTTGGCAAGTTTACGTTCAGAATTTTGCCATTGCTTTCTGAACGACCGGCTCCCATACCATCGCGTTAACACCTAGCGCGACACGGTCTGCTGCCAAATCGGTCGCAGCTGTGTTTAGAACGCAGGTAAATGGAATCACGAACCACGTCCTAAGGCCTTTGCCACGGAGACAGACTGGCTGATCTTACTGTACAAAAATGAAATGATCTTAACTAAAGTAAATATTCCTTTCACACATCAAAGGCCTTTAGGCATATGGTGTAAGACCTATATTTTGTACAGACCAATCGGCGCTCCCTGCTGGGTGAAGTGGTCGGTATCACACACACCACCTTTATTTCCCAAGTCATTTCCTAGTACCCGTTTCACACTGGATCAATCTGCAAGCCCAGGTTGAAAGTTAGTTGCATATCCTTTACAGGACGTCGCAGTCAACACCAGCATTTTTGCTGTTGTGATCTCTAGGCAAAATTACGTTCAGTAGTTTGCCATTGCTTTCTGAACACCCATACCATTTAGTAAAAATGTAACGCAAAGCGGCCTGCTACCAAATCGCCCGCAGCTGTTTTTCTAACGCGGGTATGCGGGATCACGAACTGCGCCTGTAACACCTTCGCCACGTAGAGGGCGAAAGCCCGGGACAATTTCGCCCGCTCCAATTTAAAAAATTCGAAACCGAAATCTCTAAATTCTGATTAATTTCTTGGTGGCTAGTGTGGTACCTGGGTTATTAGGTGAAGCAAAGAAGAGTACCACCCCAGCCTTTCAAGCATATCATAAAAGGCAACTATTGCGGGCTTTACTTGGGGCTATCTGTCCCATCCTGTAAACACGTTCAGTTACATAAACCAGCCAACCATGACCACGACTGAAGATAAGACAAAATAAGACAACTTTAACCAACTATTAGAACAGGAGGCTTTTCTCTTACAAGAAGTATCGCAAAGAAAGTCATAAGGAGTCTGTTTTTGCTGATTTACTTCTTTTCACATAGACAAATTTCCCGAACTGGCACCTAGAATACTAGAACTATGTTTGAATTAGGAAAGGCAGTACAGATGGTTACTAAACAATCTGAACACCGCATCAATGCATAAATGTTATAAATGGGTTCTAAGAATATCTTGTATACAGAAAAGAACAAATGCATCCATACGACAAGAGTTGAATATTGAAGAAGGTTGGTTACTAAAGACGATAAAGCAAAGAAAATTAAAATATTTTGATCACATGAAACATCATGAAAGTTTGGAGAGAACAATAAAGGAGGGTACATCCCCGGGAGAGCGGAAGAGGAAGGCCAAAGTGAAGATGGGTGCAGGATGACGCAGATGATCTCCAGATGGGCGTATCGGACGTGGGACATCTTGCTTATGACCGAGACGTTTTCCGGAAGGTTGTTATGGGAGCGAGGTTCTGCAAAGGACATGCGAATGAATGAATGAATGAATGAATGAATGAATGAGTACAGTTGGTAGAAGTAATGAAATATAATAGGCTTAGAATTTAGGGAATACGAGGATAACATTGGAAATGGGCAGGGTAACAGCTTATAAACACAGATGAAACAGTACATCTCAGCCCATACATAAGAAAATGCTGAGAAATGAAATTTCAGAGACCTTTACAATACGACAAAGAAATTAGTAGGAAAATATTAACAATCATGTGTACTTATCACAAAATAATCACGGAAAGTCTTCAACAACAGTATAGTTGAAATAAATAAAATACTTTGAGAACATTCTGAATAGGCCCACGCCAAATGCTCCTCCAAATGAGACAGACTCAGCCAACTAATGGAACCGTAGGAAGTGAAACTTGATATAAACACAAAATTATAAAAGCTATCACACTTTTGAAGGAAGGAAAAGCTGCTGGTCCAGAAAGTATACGAGTAGTGGCTATTTAGGTTATGTAGCAGAGTCCTGGACACTGAAGAATACACGCAGACAGGAGTAAAAGATAGCTGATGAAGCATCAAAAAGGCGACTCAAAAGTTGAAAGG
>JACEFZ010023418.1:0-50066 GCA_014155875.1 Cepaea nemoralis
TCCACATCCCCATACAATGAAAAAAAGTCATTGTGTATAGACTACCGACTTCTGAACAGTCATACACAATTTCAGGTGGAACCTTTGCCGAATCCAACTCAGTTATTCGCGAGGCTCCATAAGGCAAGGTATTTCTCTAAGGTGGATCTGAGTCGCGGGTATTATCAGATTCCGGTCAAACCAGAGGTTAGACCCCTACTGGCCTTCAGTACCCCCAGTGGACATTATGAATTCAAGGTCATGCCCTTTGGACTCAGCAATGCACCTAGTGTGTTTACTCGCATGATGAGGACTTTACTAGATCCTTTAAAGGATCCGTCCATCATCTCATTCATGGATGATATTCTGATTTCCAGTGACAGTTTGGATGACCATTTACAATCCTTGGAAAGTGTTTTCAATAGGCTCAAGGAAGCAGGGCTTACAGCTCGCCCAACCAAGTGCATGATCGGTTACCAGACTCTGGAATTTCTAGGTCACACCATCACTCCAGGACACATTGTCCCAGAGGAAAAGAACCTAGAGAAAATCAGAACTGCTCCAAGGCCAAAAACGAAGAAGGATGTGCGATCGTTTCTCTCGTTGTGTGGGTTCTACCACAAATGTATCCCACATTTCACTGAACTGGGAGCTCCATTAACAGAAACCTTGAAAAAGGGATTCCCAGACCAAATAGTTTGGACACCAGAATGTGAGAGTGCCTACAGTCAGTTGAAGGAGGCCTTGGTCAGCAAACCTGTGTTACAGCTCCCGGACCTTTCTGTAGTCGATGGTAAAAGAAAAAGGGAGACAATCATAAAGACTGATGCTTCCTTCACTACGGTGCTAAGAGGTAAAGAGTAGTTCTGACTTCGTTATGGCCAAAGAAGAAAAATAGTGAAAAGAGAGAGAACCTCACACCGCCTCAACCGACAAAAAAAAAGAGGATAGTAATTAGATAAGAAGATATACGAGATCTCAGACAGGGGCCTCAACTCTGGACAATAACTGTCATATTTGAGACCCAGGCAATGGATTAAGGTGTTAGATTGTGGTAGAAATAGTGGTTGTAAAAATTAAAAGAGACTAAACAAACAAATTAAAGACAGTACAAAAATAGCTCTTTATTTATCAACAACTACAAATTTTGGTGACAATTTGTGTTCAAACACATTGAATAAAGCATTCAATAAGGGATGTTCAATTACAGATACAACAGACAACTGCATATATCAAACATCAACCAAGGGTGGCCCCTATTCAGTCACCAGAACTTAAGACAACAGGGTACACCAAGCACCACAACACAGGTGCTCCAAGCAATAGCTAGTTAGACTGACACAATAAAGAACCTTGACACAAGCAACACTGCACAGACAATAAGGCACTACAAAAACATAGGTTACACAACATAAACCCCAAGACACGACATAAACAAAGAGTTGTGACACAATTTACTATCCCACCAAGAACCCAGGCCTGCTGACACTAACTAGTCAGCCGCTCCTGTAACAATGGAAAACACAATCTATGATTATCATGGTAAAGACAACATAAACACATAAAGCAATGAGCACATGCAATATAACATTTGAATTAACCTACATATAACAAATGTCTTCCATCAAATTATCCACTTTGCTATTCCCTCTAGTTGTACTACTGCTATCATGAGACTACATCTCTAATGGTTAAATGCAACAGTCAATGTTGCATCATCAGATCACCCACTTTATTATCTTCTCCAGTTGTGCCACTGCTGTCATGAGATTCCACTTGATATTGCTAGGATGGAACACCTTCTAATGCAACAACCTCAGCCTGCTCCACCTCCCCATACAACCCAGCATTCACTTACAGAATGTCTTCAGTTCAGGGAGGTCATTACCTACAGGTCTCTGGTCCAACACAACTTCTCATCCCCAACAGCACAGGCTGACAATACCCCCCATAAATGCCAATGTAACACAGCAACACTAATCAACTTGTCAAAATCAACACCGAACACAACTCAGCTACACCGGTGTACAACGACTCTAACAGGACAACACCATTTGAACATGTACCTAGAGGACATAAATACAGTCCAATGCACCAACAGCAATCCAGCAGACATAGGGTATGCAATTCAATATGGCATCAGAAGGACACACACCTTTGTACTGATGACAGCTAGACAACATCAACATACCAGAGGTAGTTCTACACATGACACCTGCAACAATCAGGACACAGGCTATAACATAAGTCACCGACAACAACTCAGACATATAACATACATCGCGACATAAAACCATCACAATCATCAAATGATCACTCTCACCATAGTCATAATCATCCCAATCATCCTAGCTGACACTACATGATCAGCCTCAACATAGTCACCACAATCACAATCCCCATCATCACTCTCACCATAGCCATCATCATCCCAATCATAATACCCAATGCACCACCTTTCCCCCATCTTCTGTCATTTAAATACCTAAACTTATGAGGGATGCCATATGATATAGGACACACTGCTCCTGCAATGTCCATGTTTTGATAAAGGATATCAACAACAATATGACATCACACACATTACCGCATGATATTATAAATTAATAACCAACAGGTAAAACATGTTTAACTATGAAAAACAAAGGAAACAGGAATAACCATATTTGTAGAATATGCAAATTCAACACTTGCACATGGGTGAATCACAATATTCACAGAAAGTTAAAGATAACATGTATTACACAGGAACTCAATTGAGGAACTCTCTGATACCCTTAAGACAGTTCATAAAATAAATACACCATAGTATCAAGTAAGAGTGCATCATCCATATGAGACAGGATCAAAGCATAACCATGTTCATGGGCAGAAACAGAATATCAGCACTAATATAACAACCAGTATACTATATATATTATGTCCTTATTATTACACACTAATGCCAACTACACCAGGGTACTTTTATCTGTGAGTGGACAGCAAATGTGCAGTTATGCCCTCTATTTCCCATCATTCTTCCTACGATACACCGGTTATACATTTTCTTCTCTTACGCTTCGTGTCACATTGCAAGTGCATATATCTTTGCGAAAGGTGGTACGTAGCAATAAATCACACCCTTCCCCTGGTACAACAAACACCCTGTTTTACTACACATAAAACTCCCAGTTTGATACACTAGCACAAACACTACTGCATTCTGGTAGCAGATGTGACACCAGACTTCAATGCTAAATGAGAAACCCCTTTACCAATATCAGTTCCAGATGCACCTGCCTGTTCTCCCTCAGTAAAGCCACACTTCATTCGCAGTTACGATTACACAATGATTGCTGATACGCACCCCGCGTATTAAGATGTATTATTTCCTACGCCTAGTGGCTATCAATCTGCATAGCGTCCCTACAATTCAACACATTATTTCCTTCACTTCTATTTATTACCTACATGTCCTAACTACATAGCTTAACCATTAACCCATCATTGCCACATATAACATGTAAGTACTCTTCTCTGCTTTACACATGTTATAAATATTACACCTATATTATGGTTATTTTCCCCTACTCATAAGCATTCAATTTTATGCATGGCTCCAGTCTCTTCATCAACTATACTTTATGACCTCATACATCTCAAACATATATCTTGGTGAATCTCCCACTGTTTTGCTATCTTGGGACATTTACAGAGGGACAGCACAAAATCAATCACTACCTATTTGGCCAGTAACACAATGTCCTAGGATAATCATGTAAAATACATTCTCAACAAAATTATCTTGTGCCAGCATGGCTGGCATGACATGACATCAGTCTCTATGATACTTAACCACCATCAATGACCTATTCTACATATTTCACATCACCATTGTCTGATTGCTGACATCTCTATGTGTTACATGTTATTTTCATAAAGCTTTAGGGATATTAAATCCTTCTGTAGAACAGCTCATTTCAATAGCACTTATTCATATTATCTATTTATATTTCTTTGTTCCTACAAGCTCACCTAACTAGCAATTATTTTCACCCACGCCTGTTCCATCATGTAAACACTTTCAAGTTGGTAAACTGGCGTGTGCTGCGATTATACAAATATTTATTAAATTAAACATTTTAAACTTAATCAGTTAAAACTTAGTTTTGTCACAACATTAGTTGACACAGATAAACTCAGGGAATTGTTCCCACACCTGACAACAACAGAACAGCACTGAACTGAAGGCCATGCTGCCCGCATCTCTCATCAGCACAAAGGACTGCTAAAACAAAACTGGCTTCCGATTCCTTTGTTAAGCCGAGTTCCGGTGGTGGCCAGGACAAATACGGCTTTGATAGACCAAACTAAGGTGCATCGGAATGTTGTAGACACCAAGGTGCATCGGTTTGGCGCTATCACATTATCCAACCCCCTACTTTTTTGACGTCCCGTCAAAAGAAATGGACCATCATATCTCCTCACCCCAACTATCTCTTTAAAAGTTACCATCTAGCTAGTTCACCTCAAAATGAAATCATTGGTCTTCAGTAACCACATCAAAAAGTAAAATCACTAATCATGCAAGCAAGTACTAACATCTACACATAAATCATCATCAAAATGACAAATGCCAACAAAAAAAATATAAAGTCACCTGTGATCTCATCTTATCTCTGTAAATTCAACACAAAATGTATTTAAAAATAATACCATTTGTCTCTTCTGGTCAAATATAAGCTTCCTGCAGCTAATGGGATACCTGGGTGGTTTGTGCTTCTAACACTGTACCCTTACACTAAAAAGAACATTTCATCCTGTGTCACCTATAACCTGGATATAAACACAAAGGAACACCCCATACAGGGTCAACAAAACATTGTTATTTCAATAATATCCCACCTCATGAATTCACCCTGGAAGTTACTCTCTTACTGGACATGATGGTAATGACAACACCACATGAACAACAGAACCACCCCTTTCACCTGGTCTGCCTGGTGTTCTTGCACTCTAAAAGAAAGACATGTCATCACATGACACCATCTACCTGCAATTATAATATATAAAACAGCAAAACATAACTGCTAATTAACTAACTACACTAAGGCTGTCAATCCAAAAGACTGGAATTCCTAAACAGATGAAAACAGTCTCTATCTTTCACAACCATGTCTAACGGGCAAAAGTTCTTGATGGTGGTCTTTCACAATCCCCTTTTGCACAAAGTCACGAGTTGACATATCGGTATGCAGAAAATTTTGGCCCACACCAGTCACAATACACGGTCCACCTGTCACATTTCTAACACCTCTAACTGGTCGACCACACTGACACCAGGAGACTTCCATCGTCCCCTCCTCCTCCGCCTCTTCCTGCGAAAGAAATTTCTCTGGTTGCCACAGCATAACCATCCGGCTATCAGAAGTTGACACTGCACCCACCTGAACTGCTGGGGCTGATCCTTTAGAAGGATCAACCTGGGGCGGACTCTGTTGTCGCTTAAGGCCCTGCTGGTCTCGGTGGCTTACGCTTGCTAACACTTCGCTACAATTCACTCTAGAGGGGTTCTAAAAAACACTAACCCCTCTCTTCGGACACCTGTTCTGGAGGTGTGTGCGGCTTCGACAAACATTGCACCTCTTGCGTTGTACCTTGGGCTGCAGCAACGAATCAGCTAAGGCTCTCATCCGACCTAGCTTAGCTCGAAGTTCCTCCACCACCACATCATCATGCTGGACCCCTTGACACCGACCACTGGCATTAGGCCACCTCTCTGAACTGTAATCTTGACGTTCTACATATTGGTATGTACAGACTTCTGGAGCTAACGACACACCAGCCCATCGCATGGCCAAGTCTCTAACACAAAGGAAAGTCACTGATGGGTCATGCGATATCCTCTCCTCTGCCATTCTCCTGCTGAGAACATTGTGTAGTTTTGCAACAAACCAGTCTCTTAGGATCACTGGATCCCAAGCAACCATGCCCCTCTTTCTCTGTGCTTCCAGCACCAAACGAAAGGCTTTGTGGACCCGGTGAGAGAAATCCATGATGGATTCCTCTGCATCTTGTGTTACTTGGAAGAAAGCTGCAGCAAGTTCCACCATGCTGCGCTGCTCTCCATACACCTGCTGAATGGTCTGCAGCATCTCCTCAGGGTCATTACAAGCTGACCTAAGTTCAAGTTCCGCCCACACATTGGGAACCACACTTTCCCAAATGATGTCAACTTTATCTTCATCACACACCGCACCAGCCCTCCATGCAGATCTCACCTTCCGCACATACTTCTCAACAGTTGGCCCACCTTGCCGGCCAAAACAAGGTACTTCTATCTTCACAGGTGCAACTATGTACCTGACTTCATCAGTGGGCCCTGTGACGTCAGGGGCACCAACTGGGAGGGGAACTACGGTCCCTAACGTTGAAGACAGAGCCATCCTTGCTCTGGATAGGATACAGTGAAAGTGTACTAGGAGGCAATTTATCTGAGCCCACTCACCATACAGGGGACTCCTCTCTCATGCAGCAATGCCCGGGGGATCTCAGCAGCAAACCTGGGTTCTAATGTCACAACTCAAAGACAATGGACACCACAAACATAAACACTGACCTACCACACAAAACAATCACTAGATACTAAAGCAATTCTAACAGAACAATTCAAAGGCTGCCACTATATCTCGTCGGGGTCGCCATTTTGTAGTCGAGTGGTAAAAGACAAAGGGAGACAATCATAAAGACTGATGCTTCCTTCACTACGGTGCTAAGAGGTAAAGAGTAGTTCTGACTTCGTTACGGCCAAAGAAGAAAAATAGTGAAAAGAGAGAGAACCTCACACCGCCTCAACCGACAAAAAAAAGAGGATAGTAATTAGATAAGAAGATATACGAGATCTCAGACAGGGGCCTCAACTCTGGACAATAACTGTCATATTTGAGACCCAGGCAATGGATTAAGGTGTTAGATTGTGGTAGAAATAGTGGTTGTAAAAACTAAAAGAGACTAAACAAACAAATTAAAGACAGTACAAAAATAGCTCTTTATTTATCAACAACTACAAATTTTGGTGACAATTTGTGTTTAAACACATTGAATAAAGCATTCAATAAGGGATGTTCAATTACTGATACAACAGACAACTGCATATATCAAACATCAACCAAGGGTGGCCCCTTTTCAGTCACCAGAACTTAAGACAACAGGGTACACCAAGTACCACAACACAGGTGCTCCAAGCAATAGCTAGTTAGACTGACACAATAAAGAACCTTGACACAAGCAACACTGCACAGACAATAAGGCACTACAAAAACATAGGTTACACAACATAAACCCCAAGACACGACATAAACAAAGAGTTGTGACACAATTTACTATCCCACCAAGAACCCAGGCCTGCTGACACTAACTAGTCAGCCGCTCCTGTAACAATGGAAAACACAATCTATGATTATCATGGTAAAGACAACATAAACACATAAAGCAATGAGCACATGCAATATAACATTTGAATTAACCTACATATAACAAATGTCTTCCATCAAATTATCCACTTTGCTATTCCCTCTAGTTGTACTACTGCTATCATGAGACTACATCTCTAATGGTTAAATGCAACAGTCAATGTTGCATCATCAGATCACCCACTTATTGTCTTCTCCAGTTGTGCCACTGCTGTCATGAGATTACACTTGATATTGCTAGGATGGAACACCTTCTAATGCAACAACCTCAGCCTGCTCCACCTCCCCATACAGCCCAGCATTCACTTACAGAATGTCTTCAGTTCAGGGAGGTCATTACCTACAGGTCTCTGGTCCAACACAACTTCTCATCCCCAACAGCACAGGCTGACAATACCCCCCATAAATGCCAATGTTACACAGCAACACTAATCAACTTGTCAAAATCAACACCGAACACAACTCAGCTACACCGGTGTACAACGACTCTAACAGGACAACACCATTTGAACATGTACATAGAGGACATAAATACAGTCCAATGCACCAACAGCAATCAAGCAGACATAGGATATGCAATTCAACATGACATCACCAGGACACACACCTTTGTACACCAACTAGACAACATCAATATACCATGACACCAGCAACAATCAGGACACAGGCTATAACATAAGTCACCGCCAACAACTCAGGACATATAACATATATCGCCACATAAAACATCACAATCATCAAATGATCACTCTCACCATAGCCATAATCATCCCAATCATCCTAGCTGACATCAATACATGATCAGCCTCAACATAGTCATCACCACAATCATAATCACCATCACAATCATCAAATGGTCACTCTCACCATAGCCATCACTACAATCATAATACCCAATGCACCACCTTTCCCCCATCTTCTGTCATTTAAATACCTAAACTTATGAGGGATGCCATATGATATAGGACACACTGCTCCTGCAATGTCCATGTTTTGATAAAGGATATCAACAACAATATGACATCACACACATTACCGCATGATATTATAAATTAATAACCAACAGGTAAAACATGTTTAACTATGAAAAGTAAAGGAAACAGGAATAACCATATTTGTAGAATGTGACAATGTAACCTTACAAATAGAAGAATCACAACATTCACAGAAAGTTAAAGATAAAGATAAACATGTATTACACAGGAACTCAATTGAAGAATCTCTCTGATACCCTTAAGACAATTCATAAAATAAACACACAATATTACCAAGTGAAAGTACACAAAATAGTGGCCAGAGTGCCTCATTCATATGAGACAGGATCCAAGCACAACAATGCCCATGGCAGGATACAGAACATTAGTACTAATATAATAAACAGTGTACTATATATATTATGTCATTATTACACACTAATGACCAATAAGTGTTATTCAAGGCCCAACACAATCAGTGTAATATTATCTGTGAGTGGACAACAAATGTGCAGTTATGCCCTCTATTTCCCATCATTCTTCCTACGATACACCGGTTATATATTTTCTTCTCTTACGCTTCGTGTCGCATAGCAAGTGCATATATCTTTGCGAAAGGTGGTACGTAGCAATAAATCACACCCTTCCCCTGGTACAACAAACACCCTGTTTTACTACACATAAAACTCCCAGTTTGATACACTAGCACAAACACTACTGCATTCTGGTAGCAGATGTGACACCAGACTTCAATGCTAAATGAGAAACCCCTTTACCAATATCAGTTCCAGATGCACCTGCCTGTTCTCCCTCAGTAAAGCCACACTTCATTCGCAGTTACGATTACACAATGATTGCTGATACGCACCCCGCGTATTAAGATGTATTATTTCCTACGCCTAGTGGCTATCAATCTGCATGGCGTCCCTACAATTCAACACATTATTTCCTTCACTTCTATTTATTACCTACATGTCCTAACTACATAGCTTAACCATTAACCCATCATTGCCACATATAACATGTAAGTATTCTTCTCTGCTTTACACATGTTATAAATATTACACCTATATTATGGTTATTTTCCCCTACTCATAAGCATTCAATTTTATGCATGGCTCCAGTCTCTTCATCAACTATACTTTATGACCTCATACATCTCAATTTACACCTCATACATATATCTTGGTGAATCTCCCACTTTTTTGCTAGCTTGGGACATTTACAGAGGGACAGCACAAAATCAATCACTACCTATTTGGCCAGTAACACAATGTCCTAGGATAATCATGTAAAATACATTCTCAACAAAATTATCTTGTGCCAGCATGGCTGGCATGACATGACATCAGTCTCTATGATACTTAACCACCATCAATGACCTATTCTACATATTTCACATCACCATTGTCTGATTGCTGACATCTCTATGTGTTACATGTTATTTTCATAAAGCTTTAGGGATACTAAATCCTTCTGTAGAACAGCTCATTTCAATAGCACTTATTCATATTATCTATTTATATTTCTTTGTTCCTACAAGCTCACCTAACTAGCAATTATTTTCACCCACGCCTGTTCCATCATGTAAACACTTTCAAGTTGGTAAACTGGCGTGTGCTGCGATTATACAAATATTTATTAAATTAAACATTTTAAACTTAATCAGTTAAAACTTACAGTTTTGTCACAACATTAGTTGACACAGATAAACTCAGGGAATTGTTCCCACACCTGACAACAACAGAACAGCACTGAACTGAAGGCCATGCTGCCCGCATCTCTCATCAGCACAAAGGACTGCTAAAACAAAACTGGCTTCTGATTCCTTTGTTAAGCCGAGTTCCGGTGGTGGCCAGGACAAATACGGCTTTGATAGACCAAACTATGGTGCATCGGAATGTTGTAGACACCAAGGTGCATCGGTTTGGCGCTATCACATTTCCAAACCATTTGTGTTGAGAACGGATGCAAGTGGGATTGGGATTGGGGCAGCTTTGTTACAGGAAGGAAAAGACGATGCTTCAGTTTTGAAACCAGTGGCATACGCAAGCAAGAAACGTCTCCCGGCTGAGAGGAATTATTCGACCGTTGAGAGAGAGTGTTTGGCTCTTGTATGGGCCGTACAAAAATTCCAGCCTTATTTGTATGGAGGTCAGTTTCGAGTTCAGTCGGATCATCAACCTTTGATATTCCTGGCCACTTCTCAGAAGCTCAACGCCCGTTTGATGCGGTGGTCGTTGCTACTTCAGCCATACCACTTTACAGTGGAGTATATACCTGGGAAGGAAAATGTTGGAGCGGATTTTCTGTCTAGACATCCAGCTCCTGAAGAAGAGGAATAGATCATCTGGATCGAACCTCCAAGAAGAAAGAGTTGTTGCGGACTACTCTCTTAGGAGGGGGCCTATGTCACAGGATAAATAAACTTGTTAGTTGCGACCAATGATAACCAAACCCGACATTATTTTGCTAACACAATTGACTCTGTTATGGTGAACAAACTGAGGAAAATACGTCGGTACAGATTCTCGGCACCTGGTCAACAGTGTGTATGAGATCAAAGGGAGTCACGTCGAGTTGTCTACACATAGTCGACAAGTTGATGACAGGATGCTGTTCGAGAGGTGTGTACTGGCGACATTTTTCTACAAAACGGAAGTTGGTCGTTGCAAGTGATAGACAGAATGCCTGCTAGAGGTCAGAAGGATTCTGTAATGGGAGAAAGGTCTCTGGCTTACAGACAACCCGGATATTTGTTGGATGAGACAAAGAACTCCCCAGATGAAAAGGAAAATTGACAGCTAATTGACTATGGTTAGTCTGGAAACAGGAGGACAAAGCCAGATTCTGGACTGATTGGCGTCTGGACTTCCTGGTGACTCACTCAAGCACCCATATAAAACCCAGTGCAGTAAACAGGTGGATGGAGTCGAGGAAAACATTCTGAGGTGTTAGAATTGGGGATAATTCCGAGTTGTGTTATATTAGAGGGACTAGCCTATCTTAGTAGTGATAGTTATCCACGGACATAGATCCAATCGGATTGCCTAGTTTCTCGAGTAACAACAGGAATAGACATATGGTAGGCAATTAATTATATCTAACTTAAGAGTATGATTAGGAATAGAGTACAGTACTGTGTAGTGATATAATGTATTATGATTAGTTATAGAATGTTCTATAAGTGCGGTACTAGAAAGTATCATAAGAGCGTCGGCACTAGTATTCTATTGTGTGGCTTCAAGTAGCTTGTGTTATATATCATTTTACTCGGGAAGTTGAGGACAATGTAGTGGAATAATAATTAGAGAGATTAAGGATGGTTGAGAGGGAGGAGGGGAATGTGTAATGGTAGGATCTTCAGTAGGGCATCTGCTGGGTTTCTACCCGTTCCTTTATTCTTTCCTGGTGTTGCCATGTCTCAGATCATATGATTGAGTTATTTGGCCGTATGACAGAGATCGGATCTCTGTTATAGATCTGAGTGCTGTTATTGGCCTACAATCACCTAATTACGGTCAGGACTGAGTTGCCCTCACCATGATGTTATCTGCTCTACAGGTTCCATGTACAGTTCCCCTTGAGTGTCCCACGTGAGTGGGAGAGGATTTACTACGAAGAAGCAGTTCAAAGTTGATACAATGATGGCTCAGCATCTGAAGACAGAGGTTGCTGAGAGGCCGCTACATAGGGCTTATACCCAAGTTGGTTTGCGGGAACCTGGCTTCTGCTGAGTGGCCAAATTGTATGAACAGAAGTGTTGTGTTTAATGAGTGATAAGCTTCATCACCGAAGATTAATAACTCGCATACTAAGGACATATATATATATATATATATATATATATATATATATATATATATATATATATATATATATATATATATATATATATATATATATATATATATACACATCTACCTACCTAACAAACATTAATAGGTTGTGTTCTAAAAGAGGGGAAAATGTTATAACCAGAAACTAATAAACAGTAGAGTTTCCCCAAGTGACATTTCAGTTAATTGGAGGACTATCAGTTCAAACAAATATTAGGAAACAGAGTAACTTCACCGTGTGGTAGAGTGAAGACCAAGATCAACAGTGTCTATCGGATTACCAGCATCCTGTTTGTTCGAGTGATTGGAGAAAGTCGTCATCTTCTGGGTGAGGTTCACTGTCTGGAAAAAATGGTGCTGTTGTGTGCTAAGCACTATGATGTTACAGACTTTGCTTCTAAATCACTGGTCTACCATTAGAATACACGTCACACATTCTACACCTTATACACACATACACTTCCCCTACATATACTCTTTGCTTTAATAAATTTCTTGTTTTTATTTGTTGAAGCGAGAGTTGTCAAGTGTGTTAGGTTGGGGAAGAATGAGAGGGGGCATGATCCAGGGGTGAGTAAGAGTGAGAGGGAGGTGTCTACAGATTGAAGGAGTGTGTGGACGGAGTCTGCTGGATATCTCCAGAATAGAGATATTGAATTAAAACAAATGTGGGTGTTGATTCTCTTCACTCCAGGGACGACACTAAAGTGGTAAAGAAGAACAAGTAACTAATACAACATTCATTCTTTACACACACACACACACACGACATTCATTCATTTGTTTATTTACGTCATTATTCAATCATTCATACGAAACATACATTGAAAGTATCATTCATGTGTTTATTACGTCATGATGAAATCATTAATGCAAACATACATCTAAATATCATTCACGCGGTTATTGTACGTCATGGTTCACTAATCTCAATGTCGCGAGAGGGTCATGACAATCATACAGTACATATATATTTAACATATCATACATTTTCATTCAGTTATCATAGGAAGAATGAGAATATAGAGTAATTAATTTCAGTACTAAATACAGTCAAGAGATACATACACGTACACGTCAGACATGCAAATATGAAGAAAAGTGCAGACATATACAAAGGATGAATCGCATGAATGTATGATAGGATGTTAAATTAGTTTTTTGAATTTCTATCTATTTCAGGTTAAATTAATTTGTTATAATTATTGAATTGTTGAGTAAAGATTACGTGATTGGTGGAATTACTGGTACACCATTAGTACATTTCTTACACGTTATTGGAATGGTAAACTACAAATAACTAATAACAACATAATCAACCACCGTAAACTAGGCTACACCTATGGTCACATTAAATATTAATCATGTATTGCATTGTTTATGATATAAGTTGTCTATATGCAGAGCAGATATATATTAGCCATTATGAACAAAGAGTCATCACAGCCATTAAAAAAAGATAGAAAGCTCCAACGATTAACTCAATTCGTCAGCTACAAAGGCAGAAGACCTCACCGAGCAAATTTGACAATAACTGAGAGTCACACGGTAGCCGAATAACTACAACATAGCAGGGAGAGAATAGTAATATAGTTACTTATTGAATACCAAAACTAATACAGAGGGAATGGTACCAGTCAGTCACACACGTCCCCTCAATCGGGATTTATATCTTTGGTTGGGGATGCTGGTCGTTCAGGCTTATGAGGGACTATTACTATATTTATAGTTTAGTTAGCCCAGCCCTCCCATAGGCTGGTGCTACACAACGTATACCTGGGGTGTAGATAGGAGTGCGTGCCCGTAATATAATATTTTTTTTAAATATAAGATTTTGTGTATGATTGATAGGAGACCATACCATCATATTAGCACAGAATAGTGGGAATAGATTATATACATATGACTCATGGATTCTGAACTGCTACTTATCAGGCTGGATAAACAGACTACAGTATAAAATGGTTACACCATTTTCAAAGGGGAGGGGGCATGCTGCCAAGTAGCAACGCAGATGAAATGACGCAAAAGAGAATTAGTGAGAAAATCGTGAACCAAACCTTATTAGAAACTAGGAAGCTGACGTGAAAAGGAGAAGACGTCGGAGAAATTGTCAACAACAACAAACAGTTAGATCTTGGAGCTTGACGAGCGAGGCAGCATGATTCGATGCTCTGGAACGAGATATATTATATACTGGGAGGACACTATTATGATGGCCAACAACTATTGGAAAGGAGCACGAGAATATTAAGGCATGATGGATATCAGCCCGAAAATCATGGACATATGTGCCCAAATCAGGATGAGACTTGGAATGTCAGAGCAAGGTGACTCATTGGCAACTTGCTGAAGGACAGAATGACTGTGATAGAGTCGTTGCAAGTATATTCAACTATATAATATGTTTTATGCCGTCCCGCCTGGCCATAACAGGCACGGTATCAACGAATTGTAAATTGTAACTGATGTTTATTGAATATGCAACCCCGGGAAGGTTAACCCGGTCAACAAATGCCCGCAGAATTCGAATGTGTCGGCCTAACGGCGCAAGAACGCAGCTATGCTGTAAACAGGCACAACGCAATCACGTCCGAAAAAAAAACTCCGGATGAACGAAGAAGAAGAAGAATATGCAACTAGCTCGACTCATGGGAGTAAAAAGTGCCTTAGAATGTTAAACGCCGGCCTTCGAGTCATTCATCAATGTTGGAATTCCTAGTTCTGTATTTCTTCTGGATTGCTGTAGCCCTGGACCTTTGAGCATTGTTTGTTAATATTCCATCATTTCACACAAGTTACATTCTAGCAGGTTGGTCATGTCTGTTTTTGAGTACGCAATGGCAATCCTGACTCTCAGCCGTAAGCAGACAGAAAAGATGGAAAGGATACAGAATGAAGCTATGCGCATTATTCTTGGATGTACAAGAGATACAGCATGCAGGGCAATGCGCTACCTTCTTGATTTTCCAACCATTGAAGAGAGAATGCAAGTTTGCAGGGCACGTGCCTACCTCAGAATTAACGCAAACACACAACATCCACTGCATAGTGAAATTATGAAGGTGAAGGGCAGCAGGTTAAAAAGAGGACGGTCGTGGATGGGCCAAGCCGAAGACATTCTTCAACAGGTGTGTTCACTTGAGGACTTAGAACCTGGCGAGGAGTGGGTACAAGTGCCAACAGATTTCTGCACATCCTTTTCAGTTTGCATCCAACTAGATAGAAAATGCAGACAAGAAAATCCGGCTGCCGTGGAGGCGGAAGTACAAGCGTTGATTTTCGAGAATTCGCTAGATGGTGATGCTGTCATTTACACAGATGGGTCAGTCGTCCGACATGTGAGAAGCTCATGGGCCTTTACGGCTCACGCCGGAGGGAGAATTGTGAAGGAGGACTCTGGTGCTTTTGCTGAGACCACAAGTAGCCTGACTATGGAAGTCATGGCAGTAAGTAAAGCAATAACATGGCTCGAGACACAGACATTCACTAGGGCATGTTTCCTTAGCGACTCAATGAACATGCTCCAGAGGATAGAGATGGGGTGGATCCAAAGAGAGAGAGAGAGAGTGGTTGCTGTCTTTGGAGCAGTCTCGGCTTGCAAAGATTAGTTTCATCTTCATGCCAGGGCATGCGGGAGTACAAGGAAATGACAAGCTCGCAGGTAAGGCTACTGTGGAGGGCGGATGCGCCATGGACCAGGCTGACATTCTGAATGCTCTACGAGAAGTAAGACTTTTGCGAGAACCAAGTGATGACTGTAAATCTACAACCATGGCAAGACTGCGAGAACAGCAAATTAAAAGAGGGGTGGCCAAACAAGAACACTACGCTGGAAGCCAAAAAAGATTGATAAATCAATAGAACTGGTGTCGTTAGCCGCTACAAGCTGCGAGATTTGCTGAGGAGGGGATCCGAGCACTTAAGGGCTGAATGGTTCGATGTGCAATGAGGATGCTCTGTCGACTGACTGACTAAGACTTACACTGTAGATACAGACAACACATTTCATATGAATGAAAGAAGAAGAAATGATAATGAGTGGCTTAGGAAATGATGATGGGATGGAGGAATAACAGCAACCTAAGAAATGATGTTGCGATGGAGGAATAACAGTATAAGTATAAGTGATTGGAAACACTGCGGACCGAGATCTGTAGAGACAGGTGATTGCAAACGCCATTTTGCAGGCACATGATAATAATGATGAAAATATACTATTAAAACAGTACTTTCGCACTTTTCATTAACATAAAATAATATAACTTACCAGTTAACATTGTCAAGAATTAGAACAATAATTAAGACCACACATTTAATGAATTATTACAATATTAAATAAGTGACATCAAATGAATTTAATTCGAAACTATTCTAATTGTTAACTCAACATAAAAACGGAACTCCGTGTAGAACCTTCTGCAGACCCCAGTTGTGTTCTTTTCAGGTGTTCCTTCCGATCCGCAAACATGCCTGTAAGTGTTGCCTCCACCAGAAAACCTTGTTTTAGTCGCATTTAAGTGTCTGTTTAAATTAAGTTAATAAGTTAATAAATATTATATGTAAAATACGTTATATCATCCGTTTATGTTAGAGAACAAACTGGAATTTTGGTTCATTAGTAGAAAATAGTGCTTAATTGCTCGCAGTACCTGTTTTCGATAGACGCTGTGTAATGTGTTCTTCCTGATTCATGTGGTACACTACACTACATACAGTATTGTTGTGAAATAGTTTAATTACTGTTTCTTCTGTGCAATGCTAATTTATACCTTACAATCTTCTACTAGGAAGTAAGTAGAAATTTTGACACTGAAGGGTTTTTGCGAATATGTTGGCAGCTTAAAGTTAAAAGTTCGTCAATCAGTTATTGGAGTATCTTCATTGCACTCCGGACATGTCCATAGGTGCTCAGATCCTCCCCCCAGCATATGCATCAGCGTCCGGTGGCTAATAGTGCCAGTTCTGTGTTGTTTAAAGAGGCACCTTGTTTTCCCGATGTACCTCTCGCGTCTGGCTGTGCCGATTCTTACTCCCAAGTCTTTCATCCTGGACAGAGATGTGGATTCACTGACGTCAAAGTCCTCTGTTCTCGCCATAGCTTTGAGGACGTTAATATCGGCATGATCCATGGGCTGCCGTCTACAGGGGGTGCATAGCCAGCCAGTTTATCAGCTCATTCATTTCCCTCGACACCCGCATGTCCCGGGACGAAGATGGTGACTTTACTGACAACAGACTTCTGCAGCAACTCAGTCCACTGTCTACGTATAGATCCAGCTTCGACCTTCTGAATCATGCTCATTGAATCACTTAGTACATACACGTTGGTATAATGCTCCAGCCATATGAAAGCCTGTAACTGCCATCACCTCCATCGTCATGCTGCTCGTGGGCACCACTGGATTCTTGAACAGTTCGGGCCACTGAACGGGCTGTAAATGCCCACGCTCTTTTCTGCTGCTTTACAACAGATCCATCCGTATAGATGAGCACTTCAGGGCTATCTTAGTGTTCATAGATGAGCGCGTTAACCTCTGCATTGACAGCGGCAGGGTTCTGCTCTCTGCACCGTCTGTCGAGTGTGATAATGCAGGAGAAAGTGCACTTAAAAGCTGAAGGCACCGGCACCCATTCCTTGCCGGGGTTGATACTGGTAAGACTGCAGACCTGTCTGACATCTTCTGCCCGACCCATCCATGATTTGCCTCTCTTTAGCCTGTCACCATTTTCTCTCTGAATATAGCGTCATGCAGAGGTTGCTGCTCATCTGCACTTACTTTTAAGTATGCACGAGCTCTCCAGATCTTGATCCTGTGTTCCATTGTCAGGAAGTCACAAAAAAAAGTTCTTAAAAACACATTGAAGTAACATAACATTTTAATTTAACATGGGCCAAGTGTTAATTTTTTTTGTGTGGTTTGTTTATGGGACCACCACAAATGGTAACGACGCCAGTTCTGTGTTGATTTATCAATCTTCTTTGGCTTCCTGCGTAGTGTTCTTGTTTGGCCACCCCTCTTTTAATTTGCTGCTCTCGCAGTCTGGCCATTGTTGTAGATTCACAGTCATCACTTAGTTCTCGCAAAAGTCTTCTCTTAGAGCATTCAGAATGTCGGCCTGGTCAATGGCGCATCCGCCCTCCACAGTAGCCTCACCTGCGAGCTTGTCAGCCCGCTCATTTACTTGTACTCCTGCATGCCCTGGCACGAAGATGAAACTAATCTTTGCCAGCCGAGACCGCTCCAGAGGCAGCAACCATTCTCTTCGGATCGACCCCTCCTCTATCCTCTTGATCATGTTCATTGAGTCGCTAAGGAAACAAGCCCTAGTGAATGTCTGTGTCTCGAGCCATGTTATTGCTTTACTTACTGCCATGACTTCCATGGTCAGGCTACTTGTGGTTTCTGTGAAAGCACCAGAGTCCTCCTTCACAATTCTCCTTCCGGCCCGAGCTGTAAAGGCCCATGAGCTTCTCACATGTCGGACGACCGACCCATCTGTGTGGATGACAGCAGTCACCAGTCTAGCGAATTCTCGAAAATCAACGCTTGTACTTCAGCCTCAACAGCAGCCGGATTTTCTTGTCTGCATTTTCTATCTAGTTGGATGCAAACTGAAAAGGATGTGCAGAAGTCTGTTGGCACTTGCACCCACTCCTCGCCAGGTTCTAAGTCCTCAAGTGAACACACCTGTTGAAGAATGTCTTCGGCTTGACCCATCCACGACCGTCCTCTTTTTAACCTGGTGCCCTTCACCTTCCTAATTTCACTATGCAGTGGATGTTGTGTGTTTGCGTTAATTCTGAGGTAGGCGCGTGCCCTGCAACCTTGTATTCTCTCTTCAATGGTTGGAAAATCAAGAAGGTAGCGCATCGCCCTGCATGCTGTATCTCGTGTACATCCAAGAATAATGCGCATAGCTTCATTCTGTATCCTTTCCATCCTTTCTATCTGCTTATGGCTGAGAGTCAGGATTGCCATTGCATACTCCAAAACAGACAAGACCAGCCCCTCGTACAGAAGACATAGATGGCGCTGCTCACAGTTCTCATTTATAATAGTGAAATACACAAGATAGTGAGCAGGGTCTGTCTGATCTTGTAAATATGGCAGCTGATATGATGGGAACTTAGCTTTACATTCTTATAATTAACTTGTTAAGCTGTTCATTGCATAATTCTTTGCAATCAGGACATTAAGTAATAACTAAATGTTATTTTTTTTAAATGTACATTGTTGGTTGTATCATGTTTTATATAATTATATATTAACATTCAAGATGGCCGCCAGATTATCATAAATAGTATTGAGTATTGTATAATACTTAATACAACCATATGTTAAGATCTGCACGCTATGGATACTTAATATATTTCACCTGGACTATTTAAGAAACAAGCCTGAAGATCATTCGTTTCAATACCATTTGCCATAACCTATTTAAAAACTTCACAAAGGACTCCAATGAATTAGTATTCATTACTTTATAATTAAATAATTATTGGTTAACGAGCCTGACAAGATATATGATCATGCGGCTTTGTGAAATAAGCCTAAAAGCCACATGCAAAACCGTGAGCAGGGCTGTAATGAAAATTATAAATGGCCGCTAAATAATTATTATTAATTAAATACCTTTGTAATAATAATTGGCTGTCCAAACCTTGTAAACTTATTGTTATATTTTATTATGGCTGGTGAAACTAACATTAAAGTGAAATTCGTGGAAAAATTACCTCGCTGTTTCATGAGGCTGAGTAAGGGGGTCATCAGGTCTCCAATAAAACAACATACAAAAATAAAAAATTGGCTCAAGTAGCATTAAATATGAATATTTAAAATTATTACAAAAAGCTAGAACATTGTTGTCGCCATGGTGGACAAAATTCATTTTCTGAGGTCGTCTCAGATGGGTTAAAAACTGACTTTCATAAAATGTTTTCAGCTATGTGATAGGATTTAAAATAACAGATCAATGATTTTTTAAGAAAATTAACCCGTATTCTGGTTAACTTTAGTAATACTGAGCATTATTCAGCGCAGGTTACTATCCTTCATGTATGTTACCCTGATTTAGAGAGCGGATACACAGATACAAGAGTGCCCCCCCACCCCCGACACATCAAAGATGATCGCAGACATTGGACAACAGATACTTACGCAAACCTCAGTCCGGTATGACATCACACTGATGTTGGACAACAGGATGTCTTCATCCGACATACAGGACTTTACTACGCTGGAGTTCACAGCCAGCGAACTCAAGCAAACGAGCGCAGACAGGTGGGGCATACATACAGTGACATACACAGATGATATGGATATACTCTGACGACAGTGAGAAACATTTATTTCATCCATCGCGATTGGTCTAGTAGTCCACCACACACAATCAACCGGAAGTAATTGTCAACACATTTAATTGATATGATTCTTTATTGCACAGAGTTTTGCTTGTGACACACATTCCGATTTTCTCATTTCTATATTTTAGTTCGTAGTGTTCAATAAATAATTTGGGACTGTTATTCGGAAGAGTGCCAGTACATCTAACCCTGAACGCTCCTTTTTCTATCTCCTTTGCAAACATAAACATCATGTGATGTGTAGTAAATGTCATGTGACCAGCCGTGACTGCGAACAATCACTCCCCCCTGAAATAGAGCTGGTGTATTGTGTATGTTCTCTGTTCTGCATATGTTAAACACAGAGTTTAGCCTAATTATACCAATTCCACAGTTAAAACATACACATAACATCTGTACCTAGTTGAAAAAGTAGTATCTCAAACTGTTTCCTATGCGGAGACTGAAGATTGCTAAGTTTGTTTGATGTGACATTGGGCATATATGAAAGCAATAACCACTTTACTATTCTGTATTTTCAGCTCGCAAGGGATTTACTGCATCCTTCTTTGGAAGAAGAGAAGAGGAGGTGCAAACTTAAACGTTTAGTGCAGAGCCCAAACAGCTACTTTATGGATGTCAAATGCCCAGGTATGTCTTTATTCAGATTTGTTTGACCCTGGTAGTTCATATAGCTTATGTGAATAACATGAGGCTCATTATTGCAGACCTGTATTAATGTATTTATACCTGTAATATATCCTGTTTAACCTTTAGGATATGTGGTGTCTTTTTATTTCACACAAAATGGATATTATTCTTTCCACCTTTTATTATATCCCTCACTCGTTATGAAATTTCTAGTGCGCTGGATTAATTTTGTGTCTGGAATAGTTTTTCCTTATACCAGTGTCCCGCCGCCATCAGGCAAATTCTCTCCTTGCCGGCACCCCTTCTCCTGTTAGTTAAAACAGTTCCACCATGAGAAGGCCAGGAGTTTGGACTTTTGAATGCACGAAGAGGTACTTGTAACCTACACCTCCGAGTCAAGTATAAGAAGTTTTGTTAACCATCTGGTTGAGCCCACGAACTTAGAAGCAGCAAACCAGAAAGAGCACTCGTATTAATTCAGCCATGCTGACCTCATATTTTAGTATTGTATTATTATATTAGTATAGTATTGTGCTGTCCATCTTTAGTCCTGTTTGTATATTTGCAAAATGTTATCGATAAAAGGGGCAGGTTGTTATAATTTTTAAAAAAGGCAGGTTGGTAAATATGACCGAGAAACTTGGCCGATGGAAACAGCCACTGACTTTTTATAATGTCTTTATCAACAGAACATATTTACAGGTTTTCAGTGATTAATGATTCTATGTGTAAGATATTTTCTTCTTGTGTTACATGTAATCTTTCCATGCAGTTCATTAGAATGAACGCTTATGGTTCAGTGTGTAGTGGGAATATCTGTAACATTTTCCATCGCCATAGACAAAATTTAGTGTCATATATTCTTTTGGGGGGAAAACTCAGAAAAGATACAACTGAGTTATGACCCGCTGGATTTTGTCTACCATTTGCATATCATTCTTTATTATCCTAGTATTCATCACATGTGACAGTAAAATAAACAAATCCAAGTTGTAGCTTCCGTTCAAGGAAATATTGTTTTATTTTTGGTTTGTGTTTATGTTCTTGTTGGAGCATTTTACAATTTATTTGCATCACTTAAGTATACATTCTTCTGTTATCCTTTTTTAAATTGCTTTAAGTTTGCTTATTACGTGAATTTTATTTTCTCCGCTGTTTTTGTTGTTGTTGGCATCTTTGCCATGAATTCCTGAATATGCTGGCATCCTTCAATCAGCACTGGTATTATTGAGAGACCTGTCCCAAAGCAGGAACCAACTCAGATGTGATAGGGCCATCACATTATGTAGGCTTGAATGCCAGGAGAAATAGATGGCCAGTGCCAGACATCTCAGCTTCTGAGCAGACATATCATAAACCACTTTTAATAGAACCATTTCTGTAGATTCTATAGCCTGGTGATCATATGTTGGTTAAATACACAGGCATTTTCATTAGGAGACCTCATATTGCAAAATTAGTTGATGGAAAATGTATTTGCAGTGACTTCTAGTTGATTTTGCTGAGGTTGTTCCTCTGTGGCATGATGCCAGAATGTCTAGTAATTTCTCTCCTAATTCCCCCTGCCTTTATCTCCTTCAAACTTTCTAGTTTACTTTCTCTCTCTCTCTCTGTCTCTCTTTCTCTTCCACACACACACACACACCCCCCCCCACCACCACCACAATATCTTGTGCCTTCTGTAACTAAGTAACCAGTTGTCAGTGGATTCTTTCAAGCGGCTTTTTGTCTGTCCATAGTGCTCCCATAATCTTTTATGAAACCATTTCTTGAAGGTTCCACATAATTCCTCGCTAGTCTTCAAATCACCTTCGTACATCAGGATTTAATATAGCTGGTAAGAATGATCTTTCTCACAGCGATTGACAAAGATAAATTGCAAAGAATATTCATTTTGTGAAGTGCTGTTTTACAAAATTTCTTTTAATACATATTCCATATAGTATACTATCAAAGATTGACTTGTTTCAGTCTGGATCCATTTACTTTGATGTTGCATTTGGGAAGATTTTGTTCTAATTTTATTTCATTTCATGTAAATGACAAAAGTACTTAAGATAATAGATTCCAAGATTCAATGTCCTTATTCATAGTAATGTATTTGAAAATTTCTAAAGACATTTATTGCTTGTTTCCAGGCTGCTATAAAATCACAACAGTGTTCTCACATGCACAGACAGTTGTTTTGTGTGTGGGATGTTCAACTGTCCTGTGCCAACCAACTGGAGGAAAAGCCAGATTAACTGAAGGTGAGCAGTGAGCATTAGACTTATTCTGAGGCTATAATTTATAGGAGATGGGTTATAGTTAGGAGATGGGGTAGTTTAGAGCTCTTTTAAATCATGCAATTACGACCTGCAGACACACAGCAAATTGGTCTGATTAGTCACGTTTGCTACCGCCTGAGGTGGTAGTTATTATGCCTGTTTGAAGCACAATGTAACAAACTATCGTCTGTCAAGGCGACAAGGTGCCAGTTAAATAATGATGAGCTTCTATTAGCTTATTCAGGCAGAGAAAAAAACTAAACATAATTCAAAATCAGGAGCCAGCATTATTTAAAATGCAAATGAAAGCTTAGAAAATGTGAAATTCAGGTGCAAGATAAACATTTTCAGTTTTCTGTCTAATGTATTCTTTCTTACGTATTCCTGAAATTATTCTTTCAAGAGTTGTTATACTCAGATGTTTTGTCTTTCTTTCAACCCCAAGTTTGTGGTTGTCATCCCTGAACTATGGAGTTATAAAATAAGAAAATGATGGGATGCTTCCTTCAGATCAAGGAGTAATGAAGGTGATGCCAGGGCCTCTTGACAGCTGGGAATTAAATACTAGCACCACTGGCCAGGCTAAATTTAACGAGAACACTTGTTCATAAATGAGTAATATCTAGCATGTGATTCTAGTATTCACACAATTGAATTCTTGTTGGTGCTATAAAGTTTACACTGCCATGATTTCTTGGTGTGATCTGTGAAGGGGAATAGACAATGTCCAGTGAAAGGTGGGGATGGTGAAGAGGGATGGAGGTAGGCTGGGTGAATTTTTACCACGCTTTATCTACTTGAAATCCATTTATTTATCATAAAAGTTATATGAGGTGATTTTGTTGCATATTAAAAATACAAAATCCACTGTAATACAAATTGGCTAGCATTGTCTATGCATTGTTTTAGGGATGAATACAGTAGGGTAGGTCCTTTGCAGAACGTCTCTGTCATGTCATGCCTTTGCAGAACGGTTGCAGAATGTCATGCCTTTGCAGAACGTCGTTGTCATGTCATGGTTTTCCAAACTCCCTTGACTGGTATTATCATACTCCTGTGTGTTGCCAGGGCCCATAAGGGAAGCGAAGAATAGTAACACTGTTGCCTTCCATGCATGTCGTAAGAGGTGACTAAGGAGGCTTGGGCTGAGTCTAGTCTATTGGAACTTCTGCTCCCCGACATGGCGGATAGGCATTTACACCGTTAAGGCCTCTGGAGTGTTTACGCTTGTGGCTACGGTTTACATTCACATTTTCCAAATGTTGGACTGGTAGTGCATGGTTACATCACCCTGCTGAGTGCGTGGCGATCACCGTGGACTCAATTTTGCGTGAAAGAGACCGGGCCATGTGGGATAAAACACTTCAATGAAGTCTTTCTGGTGACTGCCGTTTCCATCGACGGTGAACTATTTTTCGTGGAGGATTTTTGTGTGTCTTCTGGCGGCGGCATTATGCACAGTGTACCTGTGCGGGCTGTTGGCTTGCCAATACCCTATTCCATTGTTTATGTAGGGCAGAGAGGAGCATTTGTGTAATATTCACTGGCACAGGAACGGAGCATAATGGAGACGACCTGTTGCCGTGAACTTGGAACCGCAACTATTATCATACACAGGTGTCTTAGTATCCAGTGTCCCATCTTTATGCTGGTTGCTCGTCTTCCAGGAAACCCCAACTCCCATCACTATTGTTACTGATGTCACTGATTAATATATTCTGTTGTTTTTATGATAGAGATTAGAAATATATATCTAACGTTTTATTCCCTAGGCTGTTCCTTCAGAAAGAAGCAACACTAAAGCGTGAATGAGGCACGAGAATTTGGTGATTGCAGTGTGGTTTTATTCTCTCCTGGGATTCTCTATGGAACAAGAACCTCTTAGTAAATTATGTGCACAGATAGGATAATGAACGCCGCCTAGTTGTGGCGATGTGTGAGTTCTATGGCTGTGACCGTTTATTTACACATGAAATGGACAATTTTAACAGTAATTATATGGTAACAGCATTTGTTTTATTTGGAAAATTAGGACAGTGGAATGAAACAGCACATTAATTCTATGAGGATTTTTTAAATGAGAATATTGGCAGAATAAAGTCATGCTGATGTAATTTGTTTTCATTGTTTGTTACAGTTAGCAGTTGCGTTTGTGTAATTTGAGTCGATGTATAAACTGTTCACTGTGGCATTATATTTGACTGCTTGTGAATTTTAAGTGTGTGGGTAAGCTGAACTTGTTCCATAAGCTAACAAAGCTTGTTGATACAGTGGTCCCAAGGGTGGGTACCATTGTCTTCATGCAAATAATTAACTAGACTAAGAATCATGTCAACAGTTGGAATAAGCTGCATTCATACCAGCTGCAATTCTTTTTTTTTATTGTGGTGTTTCTGTTATTCCAGAGGACCATCTGGTCCTTATTAATGAGAATCATCATGCAAAGAGTTAGGAAGAAAATACAACCTGAAATAGAGGAAGAACAATGTGGGTTTGTAGAAGGAAAGGGTACCGTAAATGCTGTGTATATACTGAGAACAGTAATTGAACGTTCTATAGAAGTAAACAAAGATCTATATCTTTGCTTTATTGACTACACAAAGGCTTTATAGACATTTCAAGCGAACAAAAGAAAAAGTGGAAGTCACACACCTCACAACTGGACATACAAGAAAGGCATAACTTAGTTATTTTTTGTTTATTAAAACAGTAATATATTAAATGAACATCAAAGCAGAATAAGGGAGAAACATGAGAGGATTTTTAAACTTTCAGGCGTATAGTTAACAATGTAGATCATATATATGTTTTTTTTTTCATTCTCCAAATTACATACTTCATTATGACAGAAACTAGTGTTAAATAACTGCTCTAAAATACAGTAATCTTGTCAATTGCAAAACTCATTCACATAAAGAATTCATCATAGAAATCATCTACTGTGTGCACACAGTTCAAAGATGCTCGGGGAAAAAAATCACTATGATTAACAAGTTCTAAAATTTGTTTAAAATAGAATAGCTTTAAAGATATCAGAAGACATCTTGGGGAAAAACACAGGATAAGGATGAATGTATAATAAGTAAGCAAATGCACAGAGGATTAAGAAATTTGACTGAATAAAGTGCACAGAGACAAATGGGGAAGATCCTGTACCAACAAATAAATATAAAGGAAAACACAAAATACCTGCACAATATTAATGGGGCAAAATAATCTGATGTAAGAAATTGACTGGTAGGATTTGTGACTTTTTTTCATGGCACAAAGAAGTGTCTGCACACATGTCAGTACATGTTCAAGATCAAAGCATGATCTATGGCCAAAAAAATGGAGAAAATCTAAAGCAGTCATCAATGATAAAATTGAGAACTAACTACATAAATGTTGTGGTTAATATTATTACAGCAGAAAATGTCAGCTTTTGATTGTAAAACTGCATACAACAGTACACCCATTTTGAGCCTATTTCATTTGCCATGTGGTTTCAAGTGTCTAGTTACACTATCCTCAGGTTTGATGAATGTATATCCCATCTAATGTCAACGTCTTTCACATCTGATTCACTGGAATATGTTTAGATCTTTCTTGAGCTCTACATGGGTGATTCTGTCATAACATTTTATCCTATTATTCTGTGAGGCATGTTTCTGACCGTTTTAATTTCCTTTGACTATCTCCAAATTTCCCAGTGCTTCAAAATAATTTTACTGATTCCTGGGAAAACAACTTAAATTGTTCATACTTCAAGATCTGAATACAACACAAAACCTCAATGAACCACTGAAAATTAGAATGTATGTTTTGGCACTATTACATTTAACAGAATGTGTAGACATAGTAGCAGACTTAATATATTGGTACACTGACACTTATAATAGAGTGTATTGCACAAGACTAGGGTAATAATTGCACTTGGTAAACAGGCCGTTCATAGAACTGAAGACATTGGCGTAATTGTTCTAGGCCTATTGTTGCATGAGCAAATGGTACACAGTGGATGACATGGTATATCATGCTGTCTGCTTTACTCCCCAGAACATTTTCTGATGCCATATGATGATGAGGAATCATCTACTATGTTCCTTCAGTTCCTGGGAAATAAAACTGCTAATCATCTTTTCCTTTAGAATAATGACATTGTGGAATAATCTGTCAAGACCAAAACAATCGTCATCTGATGATCAGAAGTGTCTGTAGTGCTTGCTCCATGATGGTGCTTATACTACCTGGTAAAAACAACACATTAAATACTTCTGGACCTCAGAAGTTGGCGTGGGTTCTCCTGATAGTAAGGGTCACTGGTAATAGTGAAAGCTAATCCACATACCGTCTTTATCCGTAATCCTGTATATTCTAGTGAGTAACGCAGCTGTGCGAGGCAACTCAAATCGGCAACAAAAAAGTGCACTTGAAGCAGTGCGTGTATTGATTGCGCTTCAAATTGAATAAACAAAAAAACAAACAAAAAATTCTGTGGCCAGTGTCAGACTAATAAAAGTTGTAGATGTCGTGTGGCAGACACTGCTATTAGAATGCTATTCTGTTGCATATTTCAGGCATGACTTATGAGGTGGACAGACCAGTTCTCTTCCTCAGAAAATAGATTTCACCATAGAAGTTATTCTGTAACATTTCTACAGCATAGAGCACATTCAAATGGGGCTTGTTGTAGCACCCTACATAGCACTATTGTCTAACCCGACACTGTTCAGCTGAATATGACCCATATTTACTTTACACATCTAACACGTCAAGCCACTGGTGACACTGCAGCATGAATGTGCTGCCATGCATCAAATTCTCTGTCATACGGGGTGACCCAGAAAAAAAAAAAAGAACCTATAAGCAGTTTACAATGGTCATGAAAATTTCTTGAAATTTAGTTAATGTAAATTTTAGTCTACAATAATTTCCAATAGTTTCAGTTACCTCGGTCGCTTTGCATAAAAGTTATCTTCTTTACAAAATATGCTCCAAATGGCCCCCGCAGTGTTGGATGCACACTTGCATACATTGCACTAAATTGTCAGTTACTCGACCGCATCCTCTGTGGGGATTTCCCTGATCTTTGCTGTGGTTACTGTTCACCAATCGATTTAGGGTTATTCTGGTACACATTATCCTTGAGATACCCCATAGATAAAACATCTCAGGATTCAAGTTGGGTGAATGCGGTGCCCACTCCAAGTCACACTTCTTGCTGATCAGTCTCTCTGAGATCGCCCTCTCAGCTAGGATAGAGAGTATTGATGTTTGTGGGGTGGCCCCCGTCTTGCTGGAACCACTGTTTATCTTGATCCAATCCTCTGCGTCGTCCCAATGATGTTTGAACGCAGTGGTGTTTCCAAGGCACCAGGGCCAGGTCTTTGCTGGTCAAGACCTATTAACACGTCCTAGTTGTGCATCCTGGGCAACAGGTCCCTTCGGGGTCCTGGCTAATGTAGCAGGATTGCTGCTTTTTTCGAAGTCGGAGAGCATCTGCCTGCACATCGAAGAACCACATGTCTGCACACTAATAAGCCAGACATGGGACAACGGATACATAAACCTCAGTCCGGTATGACATCACACTGATGTTGGACAACAGGATGTCTTCATCCCGACATACAGGACTTCACGCTGGTGTTCACGGCCAGCGAACGCAAGCCAGCAAGCATAAATGTTTTTGAAAACAAACACAATAATACACATTAACAAGGAGACTAAATATACTGAGAAATATGATGTGGTATAAAATCTTTTCAAATTAACAAAGGAAAATACAGCACTCAGTACATTGACAGATAGCAATCATTTGTAAATGTTACAAATTTACATCAATTTATTGAAACAACAAGCATCTGACAACATGAATTAAATGTTTACAATTGGTACATGAACACATTTCTTTGGTTTTGTTTTCTGCAGAAAAATTAAACAGCACACAGGTTGCGATGATGAAAAGCACACAATTACAATATCACACTAAAAGAGAAAATTCACATTTGACAACATCTAGGATTTGTTCACAGGGGAAGACATAACGATAGTTCTGTGTAAATTGCCGTTGGCGGCAAGTTGCAGTCACAAAGCCCCGAGTGTTGGCTCACATATTTGTACATTAGATACATCAGTGTGGTGCAAGTTTTTCATGTATGTATGGTGTGTACACAACTTTTGTGGGTCTGTTCACCTTAAGTATCCTATCTATAAAATCATTGTGCAAGACAGCTGAAATAAGCTAGTAGTTACAAAGCAGTTGTATTATCCGCACTGCTATATGCTTGTGAAACCTGGACTGTTTACCAGCGACACACTAGGAAATTAAACCACTTCCACACAGTCTGCCTTAGGAAGCTAATCAAGATTACATGGCAAGACAAGATCCCAGACACTGAAGTCCTAGAAAAAGCGTCCGTGCCTAGTATCCACACTCTACTAATGAAGAATCAGATTCGCTGGGCTGGTCACTTGACTCGCATGCCAGATCACAGGCTCCCTAAACAAATTTTTTACGGCCAGCTGCATTGTAAACGCTGCCAGGGTGGCCAGAGGACACTAAAATTCTCACTAAAAGCTTTTGGAATTCATCATGACACTTGGGAGCTACCAAAGACTGAAATTCGTGGCATACATCATTACACAAGGGTGCAGTCACTTGTGAAGCAAACAGGACTGCAAGAGCTGTGAAGAAAAGACTGGAAAGAAAAACCACTGCAGAAGAGCCTCCTCCTGAAACTTCAAGCATTCTTTGCCCATATAGAACATTTCGAGTCAAAATAGGCCTTATCAGCCATCTTAGAACTCACGGCTCCATACTTTCAACCCCACTGGATGAACTGAATGGTCATCATCATTCTTGATGGACAAATAACATGTCAGGATAGAGTAAATTAAAGTAATAAATTAGCTAAGGAAAAACATGGATAGTGTAACTGATAAATGTATCCGTAAAATGTAAAATGCATGGCCTATGGTTCATGTAAAAACTCCCAGCCCTTGGCTCTGAGATCTACCCCAGTGCTTTCTGCGTCTGAGGTGAACACTTTAACCTCTCCACTCGGTGGAGTCACCATAAAATCTCTTGTATAAAACTCAATTTCGTCTTCTAAAACAAGTATGTATGTATGTATGCGAGTACTAAAAAAAATAATTTTCAATATCAAAATTGACCTACATTGGGAAGTCTCTTTATCGGATAGTGGAAATCGCGCAAAATTGAATGTATCCTGGGGTTTGTTTCGTGTCAGATATTCAAAAATGTTTCCTAAAATAAAAATGTACAAAATAATGGGTATTCCACACAAATGTTTCCAGTACCAGAAAACTTTACACACAAGCCTATGTATTATACTCAAGTGCATATAATATGTGACAAGTTACTGTAGTTATGCTTTAACTGTGCAACTTTTGGGGACTTGCTTTAATCAGTTAGGTCCAGTGTGTCTCGATGTATGTGTTGTTGTTCTTAAAGCACACATAATATTGTATAGTGCAGCAAACATGCTCGTAAAGTAAACAATTCAGCAAGTACGCGCAAAAGTAAACAGTGCCATGAGTGAGTATTAATCAGGTACAATTTCAGTGTGCAGTATATAAGCAGTTGTACAATCAAAATCTATTTACATAGCTATTAAAGCTATTTATTATACCCACGCAAGGTATTTGTCATACAAAGTCAGTTGTACGGCGATTAAGCAGATACAATGATGCCTTTCCCTTCCACCTAGGGCGTAGTTACCTTTATTGTCTATATCGACATAACTGTATGTACATAAATAGCGCTCAACCTCTCATTGGGAACTGAAGTTCAGCTATCCACTGCAGCAGGCAACTTTATTACCATAGGCTCATAGCCTATGGCATCGGCCTTAAAATCAAAGCAGTTAGGTTTTAGTCCTCTTATCGAGATTCCCATGGACTCTGCTATTCCCTCTGTCCATTGTTTATGTGGTCAGCCTCTTCTTCTGCTTCCATTTGGTCTGTACATCATTGCTTGTTGTGGTATATTGTTAGTTGGTAACCTACTTACATGGCCAAACCATTTGACTTTCTGCCTTCTAATAAAATCTACCACTGCTGTAACCTCTACTTTATTCAAAATTTCTTCATTTATGATTTTCTCTCTTCTCTATACATCGAGTATTCTCAGGAATCTCATTTCTGTAGTTGTGATTTTTTCTTTTATTTTTCTGTCATTGTCCAGGTTTGGCAGTGGTAGCATAGAGTTGGTAGAATGATTATTATGTCTAATTCTCTTGTCCATGTATTTTTAGATCTCTCTTATTTGTCCCTTGTGGTATGGAGAAAAGACTTCAGTTATGCTCTAAACAAGTTTTCTCAGCCTGTGTTCTATCCAGCGCCAGCATCATTTCCCCATGTCTTGATGTCCAGGAATCTCTAGTTCTCTCCCTATACCATTTTAGCCCTATTTTGTGCAGGCATCAAGATTTGAAAATCGCTCAGGATGTTATATACCCCACTGATTTCTTTAAATTGATCAGAAGCCTAGTCTTTTCAGATAAAGACACAAAAAATGACATCCCATGAGCAATCTTCACATTTAAAACCCCCACAGCTAATGATTGTAATGAGCACGCCCCTACAGCTACTATATAGAACCCACGAGTATATAGTGCCAGCCCCATATTTTTGTAGACCAATCAGCATTCGGTGGGTGTGGTCAGTATCACATCAACCATCTTGACTTCCCAGAACATGTCCTGGTGTGTTTTAGGCTCGGTTGACCTGGGATCCCAGGTCCACTTTTTAAAAATCCTGGCCTTAAAGATATGACCACTGGACTGGCAATCTGGCATGCTAGCCCCTGTGCTGCTGCAATTCTCAGAGTTACCATAAGATAATATAAACTATAAGACTTATTTATACATTGAAAGAATCTAAAACACATCACTTAAATCTGTTCACAAGACAGTGAAATATTGCACCGTTCATAGAATAAGTTAAATACATAGTATGTATACAAATACTGATAAGCACATGAACCAAAACAAGGATCAATCCATGATAATAAACAGACTGAAGCTGGCCACTGGCAATGTTAAAAAACCATTTTATAAAACCACAATAAAATAAAGCAAGTAAACCTCTGACATGGATGTGGAATGTTAGGGGAAACTACCACATTATTGCATGCAAACACTAATTTTACTTACTGGGTAAAATAAGACTGAATTGATAATGGTGAAAATTTTGATTTCCATTTATAATACAACTTGAACAAAATAATTTTCTCAAATACGTTATTCTTCTTGGTTTGTCCGAAATGTTTATTTTGGACGTAAATGTACTGTGCCCATTTACAACAGAGCTGCGATATTTGTGGTGGGATGCTTTTGCCACCGACATAATGTTATTATAAAATGATCTTGGCAGGATGTCAATCTTATAGACCGCTAAATAAATGAAACAGCAGAGTGGTAGATTGCAAAACATTGTAAGCAAAGTTTCCTACTGCTGGGTTAAAACTGCAAGATAACATAAACAAAGTTTCCTACTGCAGAGTTAAATCTGCAAGACAATGTAAACAGTTTCCTAATGCAGCGTTAAACATGCCATATAGGTTAACAAATGATAAAAAAACCACAAGCAAAGCAAAGAAAGTGGATGCTAGAGCATATGTACACTTATTAATACTGTTCTGGTAGACTCTACACAGTTGTTGAAATGAAACCATTTCTTTAAATCAATGCACAAAACAGAACGCAGTTCACGTCCAAGATTCTACAATACACAAGAACACCAAGTTCAGTAGGCCAGCAGTGGTTCTCAACTCCACCCAGTTGGCACCTATGTACTCAATAAGTTATTTTGAGCATCAGTAAATAATTTTAAAAAGGGAGTCAACGGCCAAAACTACACGGTTTATCTTTTTGTTTGAACTATATGTTTCAGACAATTGATGATATAGCTATTGGTTATTTTTGTATGTAATATACTTTAATGGACTTCTCTGCGATTCACTTGCTACATCTATCCAAAATCACAGATAATTCATACAGATTAAACAAACATAGAGAAAGAAATATATATTAATTAATACAGAAAAATTGGAGGTGATGAAGAATTGTGAATATCTTGGGTCATTAATTACCAACGATGGTGACAATGAAGGGAATGAACAGATGAATATCTATTGCTCATCAAAGACTAAAACAACTGAATAAATTGTGGCACTGATACGACAAGATCAGAATATTGAAAAAGGTTGGCTACTAAAGATGATAAAATAAAGAAAATTGAAATATTTTGGTCATTGGAAATGTTATGAAAGTTGGAGAGACCAATAATGGAGGGGTATATGCCCGGGAAGAGAGGAAGAGAAAGGTCAAAGAGAAGATGGGTGCAGAATGTGGCAGATGATCTCCAGATGGGTGCATCGGACGCGGGACATCTTGCTTATGACCGAGAAGTTTTCCGGAAGGTTGTTATGGGAGTGAGGTTCTGCAAAGGACATGCTACTGAATGAATGAAGTAATGTATTCATTCTTTGCTTCTACTTTGCTGATCCAGTGTTTGGTGGTGGCTATTTAATGCAGAGCAGAGATATTTGCATCTTTAGGCTGACACTTTCAACTTCCTTTCAGTACCTGTTTCTGGGTTAACTATTGCAGTTTAAGACATTCCACTGTCCCACTGTGATGGCACCATTAGCATCTCTTTATCACCAGGTTCGCAAGAGTGTTTCCTGTAATCCAAGGAGGCCAACAATAATGCAGAATCAACACGTAATACTGTAGTTCAGTGCTCACCCAAGGCAATGCCACCTTCAGCATATGATCCCTTAGCCTCACTTTTATATTTTACAGCGCCTCCTTGTTACCATGGGCTACTCATTCTCTGCTGAACATTTTTTGGTTACAAGACAATGGATGTGGCATGAGTGGGTGCCAAGAACAGACGCTTCTCTCTTAACAAAGACTTTCATGGATAGACTGGGCCATGCTGGATTGAGGCAAGAGCAGGCAGACTTTGCTTCAAGTACCAGAGGTTGGACCACTCACGATGGACAAGGCAGACATTCTGTAGACTATAAATGACTGCTGGCTCAAGACTCAACAGATGAAACAACCTATGCCGGAGTCTAGATTTAAGTATGGAGTATGAAGTTGCATATTGCATGCATGATAAAGATCAGAAATGGAATAAAGACGGAAAATGATTGCAGAAGGTCATATACTGAGCATGTGAGACTTCTGATGGTGGAAATGACAATGTGTTCACAAACATTCATCGTGGATGAATATTAACTGCACAAATTGGTCTGGTCAGTCATATTCGCTACCAACATGAATTGTAGTTATTATGCCTTTTTTGAAGAATGTTAACAAACCACAAACTGTTAAGTCAACAAGGTGCCAGTGTGAAGTGACAAATCCAACATATCTACAACCAGTGTGTTACTGGAATGATCAGAACCTACACATTACATTTGCTGTGGCAGACTGAGCATCTTTGGACATGTCCAGAACGCCATGATGTCAATTCTTAGAAACTATTAACCAATCAACGTATGATACATATTTTAGACTTTTGTCACAGTGTGTTGATCATGTAGGGAGTAGTAGACCGCAGTAAGAAAATTTTCTTGGTATATTGAGTTCACAACTGCCCATAAAAGAAAGAGTTACATATGTTATTTTGGAGATCATTTCAATTTTAATTTGTTTGAGGGGGGAAATATTCCAGGTCTGCAGTGTGAGATCAATAGTTAATGTTGTAGACAACTTCAACGTCCTTGCACATTTAACAACAAATGTGCACCAAATGTCGTCCTTCACATGTGGATAGACAATAGGCGGCTTGGTTTGTGCAAACATTTCTTCACATTCTGAAAGTGTGCAGTGTTGCAACACAAGTTGAGGACCACTGCTGGCAGAGTATTTACAGATTTGACATCAACAGCTCAGGAAGTTATATACAGCTAACAACAACAGCATGACTTATGTAACAGGGAACAAGAAATTAACGCACACAAAAAGCACACAGCTGGCAGAATAAGTTAAATAATATACTCACTACATACAGATATGTACAAAAGCAACAACAAAAGTGAATTAATAATGGCTGATTAGTTTTTTCCATATACAATAAACTTGAAAACTTAAATATGTAAATATTTGATAATTTAAAGAAAATGAGAATGGAATAATACTGCTGTTGCCTCCTATAACCTCACAAGTCTTTCGAATTGTTTCTATCATAAGCCTTGTTTTCTATCATAAGCCAGATGTCCTGCCTTTGTTGCTGTCATGCATAAATTATCTATCACATTCTGATACCCTACATTGTGGCTTTCCTCTTCTCTGATTCACTGATTCATCACCCTCACATTCTGATATCTTACATTGTGGCTTTCCTCTTCTCTGATTCACTGATACATCACCCTCACATTCTGATATCTTACATTGTGGCTTTCCTCTTCTCTGATTCACTGACACATCACCCTCACATTCTGATACCCTACATTGTAGCTTTCCTCTTCTCTGATTCACTGATACATCACCCTCACATTCTGATATCTTACATTGTGGCTTTCCTCTTCTCTGATTCACTGACACATCACCCTCACATTCTGATACCCTACATTGTAGCTTTCCTCTTCTCTGATTCACTGATATATCACCCTCACATTCTGATACCCTACATTGTAGCTTTCCTCTTCTCTGATTCACTGATATATCACCCACACATTCTGATACCCTACACTGTAGCTTTCCTCTTCTCTGATTCACTGATTCATCACCCTCACATTCTGATACCCTCACATTCTGATACCCTACACTGTAGCTTTCCTCTTCTCTGATTCACTGATTCATCACCCTCACATTCTGATATCTTACATTGTGGCTTTCCTCTTCTCTGATTCACTGATACATCACCCTCACATTCTGATACCCTACATTGTAGCTTTCCTCTTCTCTGATTCACTGATTCATCACCCTCACATTCTGATATCCTACATTGTGGCTTTCCTCTTCTCTGATTCACTGATTCATCACCCTCACATTCTGATACCCTACATTGTAGCTTTCCTCTTCTCTGATTCACTGATTCATCACCCTCACATTCTGATATCTTACATTGTGGCTTTCCTCTTCTCTGATTCACTGACACATCACCCTCACATTCTGATACCCTACATTGTAGCTTTCCTCTTCTCTGATTCACTGATTCATCACCCTCACATTCTGATATCTTACATTGTGGCTTTCCTCTTCTCTGATTCACTGATATATCACCCTCACATTCTGATACCCTACATTGTAGCTTTCCTCTTCTCTGATTCACTGATTCATCACCCTCACATTCTGATACCCTACATTGTAGCTTTCCTCTTCTCTGATTCACTGATATATCACCCTCACATTCTGATACCCTACATTGTAGCTTTCCTCTTCTCTGATTCACTGATTCATCACCCTCACATTCTGATATCCTACATTGTGGCTTTCCTCTTCTCTGATTCACTGATTCATCACCCTCACATTCTGATACCCTACATGTAGCTTTCCTCTTCTCTGATTCATCACCCTCACATTCTGATATCTTACATTGTGGCTTTCCTCTTCTCTGATTCACTGATACATCACCCTCACATTCTGATACCCTACATTGTAGCTTTCCTCTTCTCTGATTCACTGATTCATCACCCTCACATTCTGATACCCTACACTGTAGCTTTCCTCTTCTCTGATTCACTGATTCATCACCCTCACATTCTGATACCCTACATTGTGGCTTTCCTCTTCTCTGATTCACTAATACATCACCCTCACATTCTGATACCCTACATTGTAGCTTTCCTCTTCTCTGATTCACTGATTCATCACCCTCACATTCTGATACCCTACACTGTAGCTTTCCTCTTCTCTGATTCACTGATTCATCACCCTCACATTCTGATATCTTACATTGTGGCTTTCCTCTTCTCTGATTCACTGATACATCACCCTCACATTCTGATAACCTACATTGTAGCTTTCCTCTTCTCTGATTCACTGATACATCACCCTCACATTCTGATACCCTACATTGTGGCTTTCCTCTTCTCTGATTCACTAATACATCACCCTCACATTCTGATACCCTACATTGTAGCTTTCCTCTTCTCTGATTCACTGATTCATCACCCTCACATTCTGATATCCTACATTGTAGCTTTCCTCTTCTCTGATTCACCACCCTCACATTCTGATATCCTACATTGTAGCTTTCCTCTTCTCTGATTCACTGATACATCACCCTCACATTCTGATATCTTACATTCTGATTCACTGATACATCACCCTCACATTCTGATATCTTACATTGTAGCTTTCCTCTTTTCTGATTCACTGATCCATCACCCTCTAGAATTATTTGTCCCTCTTCCCTGGTAGCTGGCTCCATGGTGAAGGGGGTTACAGATGAAGTTCGTAATCCCGCACAGCTGCGGGCGATTTACAGCAGATCACCTTGCGTTGGTTTTTTACGAAATGGTATGGGTGCCAGTCGTTCAGAAAGCAATAGCTAACTACTGAATTTAAACTTGCTAAGAGATCACAACAGTAAAAAAAGAAAGCTGGTGTTGACAGTGATGTCCTGTAAAGGATATGCACCTAACTTTAACTTCCCTGGTAATCTCCCTTCATAATTATCTGTTTCTCTTGCCTGGTACACCTCCTCTATAATCATCTGTCCAGCTTTACTGATACATCTTCCTCCATAATCATCTGTTCCTTTTGTCTGGTACATGTCCTCTATAATTATCTGTTTAGCTTTCCTGGTACACCTCCCTTCAAAATAATCTTTCTCAGACACTTGTATGGCCAAACCCCATGAAAACAAAGAACTGCATGTTAGATGTCCAGGAATATAACAGAGAATGGAGGTTGTCACAGGAGTAGCTAGAGTACTTTATTATGAGCTGGCCACATGTAAAACCACTGAGTGGTCAGATTTTTGTTCAGCATGCACTGATGAAACTTAAAAACCACTGGGTAGCCAGATTTCTTTAGCATGCTGCACTAACTCAACTTAAAAACCACTGAAGTAGCCAGATTCCTTTAGCAAGAGCTGACCAAATGTAACAGTAAAACATACTGCAATATTTGTGACACATGCAGACGAACACATCATACATTCTACACCACTTGGGGATGGAAGAGTTA
Organism: Cepaea nemoralis; assembly: GCA_014155875.1. Lineage (NCBI taxonomy): Eukaryota > Metazoa > Mollusca > Gastropoda > Stylommatophora > Helicidae > Cepaea > Cepaea nemoralis. Next base: position 38,664 of record JACEFZ010023418.1, read on the forward strand.
AGTACAGCAGGAAGAAAGTCCATCACAGTGAACAAACATACTGGCGTTCCACCTTGAAGTTATGTTATACATGCCTGTCAGTGTATCCTGAAATACCATAAATTGTATGGTCTTTTCACATCTGTGTAATGGTATAGGGATAGTTTTATGGTTTTTAAAAAACGTGTAATTTGTTTCTTACAATAATATTGTTCGTAAAATCTAATATTTAAATCATATTTTTTAAACAAGAAAACACAAAATTAACCAAACAATCAATGTCTGACTTAAGTGTCTAAAGGTATAACAACAGACCTACCTTATAATTTTAATGATTTCAGTTTTATAAATTAACGTGTGACATTCCACATCCGACGACAGTGTTAATAAATAAATAAAAGATAACAATTATGATAAATTTAATTAAGTTGTACAACCGTTACTGGAATGGCCTACAGGTGTAACTTCAGGAAGTTGCAATGCATGGCCATGAAACAAGTAAAGCTAGGAGAAATCCACAGCAGCAAATAAATGTGCCAAAGATCAACCTATTGCAATCTTTACTTGCCTCTTACAACATAAGTTTTATATAAGAGATTACAAAAATAACAAAGCAAGAAACATAATACTGTAAACTATTCTTATAGTGTAAAGAATCAAACAAATAATACTGTCAACTATTCATTATAAGTAATGCTTAGTGTTTGGCACAGCTCCAGATAATGAAGAAATAAGTTCAAAGGGTAAAATGAAGTACCAATTATCATATATTTACATCATTTTGATATTAAGCACACAGCCAATAAAATGTAATACTGAAAAGCATATAATAAAAATGGCTTATTTCAAACGAGCTGAGACAAAAATAACCAATACAATATTTTGCCAATGAAATATAACAAAACCATTGGTTGGAAAATAACGGACAAGCTTTCATAATTCAACAAGGCCAACTTCCACAAATTTTCTAGTGCTAAGAAAGCTCCTATTGCCGTTTCTGTTCTTATTTTGATATCTCTATCTGTTCCCATATATTTGTCTACATTACTTTCCAAATAGGTGTCTGCCTCTGGAAGTGTGGTTTCACCAAAGAAAATCCATTGTAATATTTGGTGATAAAAACAAGTTTTATGCCAACATTAATAAGTCAATAAAGTAAACAGAAAATGGTGAATGCACACAGTATAAAGTGATAATTAGGCTTAGGCTAACAGAAAATAATATACAGTCTATAAGTGGGCAATAAATAGTTAATTAAATATGGTAACACACAGAGTGAACTAGTGTGAAATAGAAATAGGTGAAAATATTCAAAAATATTCTTCAATAATAAATTTGATTTTTAAAAAAGGTTGTACAATTTGATAGCAATAAATACAGCAATGATATTTAAAAACATGGCAACATAATACTGGAAAGTGTAAATCTCTTGTCTTACATTATGTGAAAACATGAGTATCAAACGTCAGTGCGCTGTGTCTTTCCAAAAACAGAACAGACCATATTGTAAGTGGTTTATGGAAAAATATTATGTAGCATTTTAATAGCAGTGTCACAAAATAAAGTAAAAAGTAAGCAAATCTACAGAATATATAGTATACAAGAACTTTTATAGTTCCTCTCTATAAAATCTAAACAACTGTTGTATTTCCTCTCCATATAACCCAAGCACTGTTATAATTCCTTTCTATAAAACCCAGCCACTTTTATAACTCCTCTCTATATAACTGACATCTATATAACTACTGTTGTAGTTTCTTTCTATACAACCCAATAACTTTTATAATTCCTCTGTTTAACCCAATCACTTTTATAGTTTCTCTCTATAGAACCAAACCACCTTTATAATTCCTTCCTATTGATTCCAAACACTTTTATTGTTTCTACCCACACAAACAGAAAACTTTCCTAATCGTTCCTATGTAACAAAGACACTTGTATATTTGTCACTATATAATGAGACATGGACACTTACTAAACAAGCTGAACAGCACATACATGCCTTATATAAATGTTATAGACGAGTTCTAAGAATATCTTGGGTAAAGAAAAGAACAAATGTATCCATACTTCAAGAGTTGAATATTGAGGAGGGATGGCTATTAAAGACGATAAAACAAAGAAATTGAAGTATTTTGGTCACTTGAAACGTCACGACAGTTTGGAGAGAACAATAATGGAAGGGTATATGCCTGGGAAGAGAGGAAGAGGAAGGCCAAAGAGAAGATGGGTGCAGGATGTGGCGGATGATCTCCAGATGGGTGTATCAGACGCGGGACATTTTGCTTGTGATCGAGAAGTTTTCCGGTTGTTATGGGAACGAGGTTCTGCAAAGGACATGCTACTGAATGAATTAATATAATGTACACTACTTGGATTAAGAAAGCTAAGCATTAAGTGCTGCATGAACTAATCAATGTTCAGGTGATTTGTTTGTATATAAAATGAGATAAGAAAATACAAATAAATTTGTGGTCATATAGGTAGTAATTATTTAGCATATGATGAGTTGTTAAAAAAAGGTATGTAATACATGAGTGTTATACTTTATGACATGAGGTGACTAGTTTTCTTTCTTCACAACTTTTCCTTACATAATTCAGAAAACTCAGAATCAATTCAGTTCCTCTTTCACAACTTAATCGGCTGCCGTTGCCTAGTTGTCAACTCCACTTCCAGCCACAACATTATTGATAACCTATGGCAAATACAGCAATAAAAAATAAAAATAACGGAAAGAGCAAACGCTGTGCGATATTGCTGGCATCGTAATTTACAGTAGGTAGAGCATTTCAATGTTATGATTCACTTGGCAATCATAACACCACAATAACGTGCCAGTTAGCACACAGTTATCATAATAATCCCACTAGGGTATATACAGTGATACAATTTATATATAGCTGCGTCTGTTAATTGAACATATGATTATGGACATAATCAAAAATGACATTTACAGGCTGAATGCAAAATGTCAGATGTAATGAACAATTTCATCCATTTTTTGAACATTCTATGTCAGATGTTGAACAATTGTATCCATTTTTTAAAAACATACTATGTCAAATGGATTTAACAATGACATATAATGACTGAACACCAAATGTCAGATGTAATGAACAATGTCATATATTCATTGAACATACAATGTCAGATGTAATGAACAATGTCATATTGAATATACAATGGCAGATGGAATGAACCATGATATCTACTGATTCAACACACAATGATAAATGTAATGAACATTGACATCTATTAATTGAACAAAGAATATCAGATATACTGTACACTGAACATACAATGTCAGATGTACTAAGCAATGAACATACAATGACAGATGTAATGAACGTTCAGTGACAACTGTAATGAACATTCAATGCCAGATAAAATGAACAATGAATATATAACACAACAGACAGCAAAGTCTACTCGTAGAATATAAAATGACAAAAGTAACAGACACCAGACAGCAATTGCCAAGTTTTCAGAAAACAACTGTACACAACAAATAATTCAATATGTAAAAAGTATGAAAATAACAACAAAAATGTTGTCTGTATTTTCACTTAAGTCAGTATTCATATGGCATCACTAGGCGCTCCCCTAATTCACTGGAATTCTGTACAAATGGAAATCTGCTCGATTTTATGAATGAATAGTATTGATGCACTAATTCACTGGAATGGCTTATGAATGGATTGTCTTCTCCATTAAGTCACTGGAATGATTTATGAATGGATAATCTGTCCAATTTAAGAATGAATCGTCAGCTCCACTAATTCACAGGATAGTCTGTTCACAGAAATTCACTATCTAACCTGAAAATAAAAGAAAGTAGAGTTAAAGTATGTCTTATCTTCATTTCTAGTTATAGATACACCTTTGCATTCCTATCTCCTGCAACCCCTTCCCAGTTCTCATAATATTAATCTTTGCCTCTAATTACCTTCTCCTTGTCTTTTTAGAGCAGCCTCTATTTCATTTTCCCTGTGGATTCCAGAGAAAGGACCCGATGATCATCTTCATGTGCCATGCTAATAAGCGTGGATTATGTTTCACCATCTCACACGATCACAAGAGTCGTGGATCAGCTCCGTGTTCTTGTCTCGACCATGCCACATGGCCAAGCCATCCAGATATTTACTTCTCTGCCTTGCCCTTTTCCTCTCAATCTTGCCAGTTGTCACCAAGTTCTCCAATTTATTCTTCTTATGACATGCCCCAAAACTGTTGACTGTCTATGTCTAATTTCTCTAATCAATTTATGCTACAGGTTAGTAGTTTTTGCCAGGATATCTGAGACAGCACAGGCGACCTTGAATGAAGTCTGTCTCAGGTAACCTGGTAACAGGGGGGTGTGTAAACTAATTTGATTTTCAAATTCATTATGCAACACAGGGTTGTCCGGCGTTAAACTTTTAGCTTAGCAGGTTGGTGTTTCAGGGATGTCAATTAATACTTCTTCTGTGTTCTTCTGGAATGTTGTTTTGGACGTAATTGCGCTGTGCTTGTTTACAGCAGAGCTGCAATATTTGCACCTTTCAGCCCACCTCTGACTTCTTCTGGCGTTTTTTGACAGGGTTAACATTCCAGGAGTCAATGAATACAAAATCCACTAGACTGAAGCAGTTACAATCAGTCAGTTTATGGATGTGATATTAAAACACCTCTATTTATGTGTTGTATAAATATTACAGAAATCTTGAAGAAGGTACAGATTAAATCATTCACTCAGCCATGATCACCATCTCCAACAGACGAAGCCTATGGATGTACTATTATCATGTCATCTCAGCATGTGTCCTATCCAGCTTCATCGTCTTTTCCTCACCTCTTGATTCACTGGAGTCTCTCTAGTTCTCCACCTAAGCTCCAAATTAGTGTAATTCATTTGTGTAATTAATAGTTTAAAAAAAAAAAAAAATCTATATCAGCCTGATATAGACATAACCTTTGAGAGGTTTATACAACCAAGTGGGAATCAGATCATCTGGGCAACCATAAAGATGATATATATTATCATCCTGATCGAAGTGAACAAGTGGCATTCTTCAGACTCCGCACAGGGCATAACAGGCTGAAATACCACTTGTTCAAAATATTAAAGACAGGAGATACTGATGAATGTAATTGTAGAACTGGTAAAATAATGGCCAGAGATTTGCTGTAAGCGTGTCCAACATAGACTGAACACTGACAATTACATTGGCCTACATCTATTCCATTAGATAACCTCGGGATAAAATATGGCAGATATATCTATTTCGGAATAGCCATAGTGTAGTGGCTAGAGCTTGTCTGCCAGTGGTAATGTAATGGCTAGAGCTTGTCTGCCAGTGGTAGTGTAATGGCTAGACCTTGTCTGCCAGTGGTAGTGTAATGGCTAGAGCTTGTCTGCCAGTGGTAGTGTAATGGCTAGACCTTGTCTGCCAGTGGTAGTGTAATGGCTAGAGCTTGTCTGTCAGTGGTAGTGTAATGGCTAGAGCTTGTCTGTCAGTGGTAGTGTAATGGCTAGAGCTTGTCTGCCAGTGGTAGTGTAATGGCTAGACCTTGTCTGCCAGTGGTAGTGTAATGGCTAGACCTTGTCTGCCAGTGGTAGTGTAATGGCTAGACCTTGTCTGCCAGTGGTAGTGCAATGGCTAGAGTTTGTCTGCCAGTGGTAGTGTAATGGCTAGACCTTGTCTGCCAGTGGTAGTGTAATGGCTAGAGCTTGTCTGCCAGTGGTAGTGTAATGGCTAGACCTTGTCTGCCAGTGGTAGTGTAATGGCTAGAGCTTGTCTGTCAGTGGTAGTGTAATGGCTAGAGCTTGTCTGCCAGTGGTAGTGTAATGGCTAGAGCTTGTCTGCCAGTGGTAGTGTAATGGCTAGACCTTGTCTGCCAATGGTAGTGTAATGGCTAGTCCCTTGTCTGCCAGTGTAGTGTAATGGCTAGAGCTTGTCTGCCAGTGGTAGTGTAATGGCTAGAGCTTGTCTGCCAGTGGTAGTGTAATGGCTAGAGCTTGTCTGCCAGTGGTAGTGTAATGGCTAGAGCTTGTCTGCCAGTGGTAGTGTAATGGCTAGAGCTTTCTGCCAGTGGTAGTGTATGGCTAGAACCTTGTCTGCCAGTGGTAGTGTAATGGCTAGACCTTGTCTGCCAGTGGTAGTGTAATGGCTAGAGCTTGTCTGCCAGTGGTAGTGTAATGGCTAGACCTTGTCTGCCAGTGGTAGTGTAATGGCTAGAGCTTGTCTGCCAGTGGTAGTGTAATGGCTAGAGCTTGTCTGCCAGTGGTAGTGTAATGGCTAGAGCTTGTCTGCCAGTGGTAGTGTAATGGCTAGACCTTGTCTGCCAGTGGTAGTGTAATGGCTAGACCTTGTCTGCCAGTGGTAGTGTAATGGCTAGAGCTTGTCTGCCAGTGGTAGTGTAATGGCTAGAGCTTGTCTGCCAGTGCTAGTGTAATGGCTAGAGCTTGTCTGCCAGTGCTAGTGTAATGGCTAGAGCTTGTCTGCCAGTGGTAGTGTAATGGCTAGAGCTTGTCTGCCAGTGGTAGTGTAATGGCTAGAGCTTGTCTGCCAGTGGTAGTGTAATGGCTAGACCTTGTCTGCCAGTGGTAGTGTAATGGCTAGAGCTTGTCTGCCAGTGGTAGTGTAATGGCTAGAGTTTGTCTGCCAGTGGTAGTGTAATGGCTAGAGCTTGTCTGCCAGTGCTAGTGTAATGGCTAGAGCTTGTCTGTCAGTGGTAGTGTAATGGCTTGAGCTTGTCTGCCAGCTTGGTGGTCATGGGTTCGTAACCTCACCAAGGCACATGTTTGAAACTGACCTGGACTGTCAGGTTGACCCAGCCTAAAATGGGTACCAGGAAATCTCTTGGGAAGTAAAGGCTGCCAGCGTGGTGCTGATCACATGACCCACCCAGTGCTGAGTGAGCTATAAACATGTGGTTCTAGCATCCACCCAGTGCTGAGTGAGCTATAAACATGTGGTTCTAGCATCCACCCAGTGCCGAGTGAGCTATAAACATGTGGTTCTAGCATCCACCCAGTGCCGAGTGAGCTATAAACATGTGGTTCTAGCATCCACCCAGTGCTGAGTGAGCTATAAACATGTGGTTCTAGCACCCACCCAGTGCTGAGTGATCTATAAACATGTGGTTCTAGCACCATGTACCCAACACAACTTAGGACATGTAAAAGGCTCCCTGACGACTTGCTTTGTTTTTTATAAAATGGTATGGGTGCCGGTCATTCAGAAAGTAATGGCAAACTAGTGAATGTAAACGTGCCCAGGAATCACAGACAGCCAGAAAATGCTGGGGTTGACTGCATACTTCCTGTATAGGATATGCAACCAACTAACTCACTTGTACAGGTAATTTACAACTATTGGTACTGGATTCTACAGGCAGATTAAGTTGATCACTGCCGTGCATACCTGGCTATGGGAGCTTCCCCTGGATTATGTGATGGATTTAACGGTTTACTGTGAAACGGGTACCTCGGCAATGACGACTGCTCCTGGTTGGTGCTGTGAGCATATCTTCCATCCAACTCGGCCCGAAGTCTTTGAAATATGAGCTCTTCCTGGCCAGAGTGACCATGCTGGTTGTGGGAAATGAGGAGTGGCGAAGGATGATTGGCAGGCACAAATCTGCGATCAGTGGCTGGTGATTGGTTAATTGGAGTTGAGGTGCACAGTGGCTGTGTGTCAGGGTGATGCGGGTGTGGTGGTAAACCTAATGGTTGTGGTGTTAACAGATACGGTGAGTTACTAGATGATGCTTGAATATTTCTGACAATGTATAAAGTATTCTGACTATTATGTCCATTATTGATATTATGATTATTCATGGGGATATTTCTGTTTCCAGCAACAGCCGGCAGACATCTTTGCAGACTAGCACTGGAGCTAATGGTAGGCATGCTGGAATCTGCAGGGAATGTTTGTACGCGACGAGAATCATCAGATAAGCCTGGAGCCTGGCAAGCAGATCCTGCAGCATGGTAGGGGAGAGAGCCGGAATGTGTTGGCAAATAGTGAGTCCTTGAAAAGGATTGGTATCCGGTATCATTGCTAACACAAAAGGCATTGGTGTTCTGATGTGGAGGATTACTGTGATCCTGTGGTCTGCCATTTGAATGAAACACAAAAGGACCAGCTGTATTCTCTGGTCTGTCATGCATGCTTCGCCTGAAATTAAGGCTTTGTCGGAGCTCACTTTCATTTCGCCTTGAGCGTGAAGGAGCAACATTCATGCTTCGTCTGAAGTCCTGATAACTCTCACGAACAGGCTGCCGATGGTGTTCAACATTGGACCTGCAAACTGAGTTCCTAGAACGCCCAGAAGAGTAGGGTGGTGGTGGGTCATCTTGAAATAAACACTGCGGGTAATTCTCAGCATATCTTCTGGAACTGCTGGTGGTAGTGTTGGGCCGAACACTTCTCTCATCTCTGGAAATGACAGTGGAGGAAGCTTGTAGTTCATTAGCTCTGGAGACAGAGCATGAGTCGGTACTTCTACGACCAGTTCCAATGTTGACATTCCCATTTATCTGAGAGTTTACAGTGCTCACATTCTCAACTGCTGGGCTGGGATCAGCACTCAGTGTCTCAGTGACTTGACTGGCAGTAGTGCCCTGTACATCAATGACTGGAAGGGCAGTAGTGCCCTGTACATCAATAACCCGACTGGATTGAATGTTCTGGTTCTCAGATGCTTGATCTGCACCAACACGTAATCTCTCACCATGTTCAGATGGCTCTGCAGGGCTTCCTTCTCCCCCATTTGCTGCGCTTGAGTTCTGAATTTGGCTGCTTCTGTAGCTGGGTGGGGCATTAACCCTGACAAACACAGGTGCCCCCTGCTGGCTGTCATTTCCTGTTCTAGCAGGAACTCTAATATAATTATTCAAGATGGCTTCTTGATAAGATGGCAGTCTTTCTGATTCTGAAATGTACAAATCAATAAACATATTATCAGAAATGAAACCTGTAAACTGATTAAAGAAATTAGACATAGTCAATATTTTTGTGGGCATGTTATGAGAAGAAATAAACTGGAGAACTTGGTGGCAAGAATGAGGAAAAAGAACACGTGGAAGACAGAGAGGTAAAAATCTAGATGGGTTGGCCACATGGCATGGTTCAGACAAGAACACAAAGCTGATCTACAACTCCATGATGTCAAATTGTAAGCATCTTTTCTCTTCTTATTCCCCTGCCTGTCTTCTCTCTATAACTTGTCCCATTTTCATGATGTACTCCAGCTTCCTCCTTCTCATGCAATTGATATATAATTTTACTCATAGTCCCATAGTTACTCTGCCTATACATGTAAAGTTTTTATTGGCAACATTCACCCCAGACCCATCTCTGCTGCCTCCAAGCTCTAACTACTGGAGGGAAAACTGAAAGCAGACAAGCAAGAGACAGACAAAAATACAACTGAGAAGACATGCAAACACATACTCATCCACACATAACAACAACACATCTATACAAAATAAATTTAAAACGCCAATGTCATCTTACCCGTCGTCGGCCTTGCTCTGTGGAAAGACCACTCTCCACATCTTTCGTCTCCGCGGGAAAAACCAGGGTTGTCTCCCCAGGTACCGCTGGTTCTATGGGCGGCGCCGCTGATGTGAAACACTGATGTGCTTGGCGAACCATTCCTGGGATTTGTGGGGGAAACATTAGCTTTATTTATTGGAATATATAAGTTTAGCAAGACTAGGAAATACAATAAGACAGCGTGTAGGCAGACACAAAGGCATACAGATGGACAGGAGAGACAGAGGCAGAGACAGAGAGAGAGAGAGCGAGTCATAATATAGATATGATAAGTAGATAGTCTGATAGACACACGGATAGATAGATAGATAGATAGATAGATAGATAGATAGATAGATAAAGACATATAGACAGACAGACAGATATACAGATGAACAGACAGACATAATAGACAGACAGACAGACAATGACTGTGCTGAACAAGGATGGGAAGATGGACTTTCTCTCACACCTACCTACCTACTAAAACCACAGGCTGTCTTGGACCTGGCCGAGATGATGATCACAATCAACACAAGGAGAGAGAACAGCAGGACACCCCCGATCACCCAGACGACAATGATCAAGGCTCCCATATTTTCATCGACATCTGTGAAGGACAATCAAGTCACATGTAATCAATTGTTCCTAGATGTTTACTAGTTTCCATCAGTGGGCTCTAAATACGTGATTACTAGAACATTCTTTCCGACAATGTGCTTACACTCCATCAAACGGCTGCATTGACAATAGAGCACAGCAAACCCAAATTTCTTCTTCTTTCTCCTTCTCCCCTCTCTTTCTCCCTACTTCTTATTCGTCTAATCTCTCTCTTCCCCTTTCTTAGTCTTCTCCTCTTCTTTCCCCTTCTTCTTTTACTCTCTCTCTCTCTCTCTCTCTCTCTCTCTCTCTCTCTCTCTCTCTCTCTCTCTCTTCCACCTTCTCCTTCTCTCCCTTCCCTCTGCTTCTTCTCCCCCTCCTCTCCATTCCCCCTGCTTCTTCTTCTCCTCCTCTCCATTCCCCCTGATTCTTTTCCTCCTCTCTCTCTCTCCCCCCTCACCCTCTCTTCTTCTCCTATCACTTCTTCTGTCCCTTCTTCTTCTTCTTCTTTTCTTCTTCTTCTTCTTCTTCTTCTTCTTCTTCTTCTTCTTCTTCTTCTTCTTCTTCTTCTTCTTCTATACTTCTTCTTCGTTCATCCGGAGTTTTTTTTCCGGATGTGATTGCGTTGTGCCTGTTTACAGCAGAGCTGCGTTCTTGCGCCGTTAGGCCGACACATCCGACTTCTGCGGGCATTTGTTGACCGGGTTAACCTTCCCGGGGGTTTCTTAGGACGTTTGACTCTCACTGTTGTGGTGTTATCCCCCATCCCAGCTGGTCCATATAGAACAGCCAAAGATCCTGGTCAGCCCTCAAGGGAAGGCAGGGGCAGACCATGGGCATTCCCCGCCATCCAAGGAGGCTTCCATACTTGCAGAGCCGATACATAGCGCTCTGGTACTGGGCTCACCCAAGGAATCGTCACGTCCTGCACATGGTTGCTTAGCCTCACTTCCGTATATTGGGCCTTCCGTTCACCATAGGCTGTTCTTCCGGAAACCAGAAGTATGCAGTCTGCAGATGACATCCACACAGTGAGCTTTCGATTCGGACTTTCCATGTAATGGATTTGCTATCCAAGCAATATTCCATTTCGTGCCACTAGGACACTTTTCCACCTTTTATGAAGTCCACACAGTGGGCTTTTGATTAGGACTTTCCACGTAATGGATTTGCTATCCAAGCAATATTCCATTTCATGCCACTAGGACACTTTTCCACCTTTATGAAGCCCACACAATGGCTTTTGATTCGGACTTTCCACGTAATGGATTTGCTATCCAAGCAATATTCCATTTTT
>JACEFZ010023419.1:0-50440 GCA_014155875.1 Cepaea nemoralis
AATGTGTGTATGGACTATGCTCAAGTCAAAGCGAGCGAGCACAAAAAAAATGATCCCACAGTAGACAGCAGCTCTGATTGAGTGGGCTTGAAAGAGTTAAGAGTTCCAGGAAATGTCATTACTGTAAAAACAATTATAGAGAGAATTCACTAAATTACGACTGTCTTACAGAATCATCAGGTACTAGACTTACGAAGTATTAATTCCCTTAAGTTCACTGATAACACATTCCTTATAGAATGCCTCTGAACAGACAGCATGCTTGTCACTCTGATAGCATGGTAAGGAGCAGTACCCCATATTGCATCGAGGACATGTGTACTTTGCTACTTCTTTGAGACATCTGAAAATATTTAAAACAACAAATGAATGTTAACCCTCTCTGACTCAGTGATACAACTGTCATATTTTGACATAGTTTTCAAAACTATAGATATTATCTCTGCAGTCATAGTTTTCTGTCACGTTGTGGCATGAAATACTTCAGTGATACAGGCGTATACTTGGCTGAGACATTTAGACACCACATAGTCATTAATGCTCATGAACTGGTTTCTACAAATTTCAACAGTGCAGATCACTGTAGTATGTCTGATATCCAAGTCACAGTTATTATATCTTGTTCATATAATTAAATATATCATAAGGCTATTTAGAACTGTCTTAATTTCCAATTTGAGTGTTTCTTGCCACAAAGGATCAATTTTAAACACTTTCAATTAGCTACATGATTACCAAAAAATATCTGTTCTCCATTCACTGTATTTCATTGCCAGCATTCTACTTGTTCACTTTCTGCTCCGATAACTTCCCCTCATTACTTCTGCATTCATGTGTCTTTTCCACAGACCCATGTCTACAGGGCAGGACCTTTCTTTTATTTCCCCTCTGTTTATTTATCATGTCTAGTCAGTTAGCCTTCTTATCACACAGCACAGAATGATTTTTGTTGTTGGTATGAGCAAGACACATGAGGATTTTTATCCTCTGAGGAGAAAGCCACAAGGACCCACATTTTCAAGCTAAGTACCATTTTCAGCTGCATTAGTGTATTTTTGATTTTGTTTGCTGATGAAAGTCTTCTCAAAGTATGTCATATCCAGCAGTAGTATCTTTTCTTCACCTAATGCTTCACTGGAATTTGTATAGTTCTCTCCATTAGCTCCACACTGACAAAAATCATTCTATTTTAGCCTTTCTGGTGTGTTCAGGACCAATTAATGAATGTTTGTAATTTATTAGTAATTGTTTTTGTCATTCTGCAGCCCTGTTGCCAGGATAAACTACATGAATGTCTTCAAGTGAATGCTAACAAAAATAAATAAAGGATCCCTTTACACACCTTATGGTGAATTGAACAAATGACCCATTTTTGTAGACACCAGCTGGCACTTGGTTGGTGATGTGCTCAGTACTATGCATTTACTTCTCAAGATATTTACTATCAAGCATATTTAGGCTGGGTTACATCCATTTTGGCAGCCAGGTCTATTTTAAAAATGTGGCCAGATGCGGATTCTAACCCATTACCACCAGGCAATCTAGTCACTACACAACAATGGCTCCTATCCCAGGTGAATATATAGGGTGTATTTTTAAAGACTGCAGTGTTTGAAAATATTGCACATCCAAGTTTTGTATTCACCCTCTGTAAAGTTCATGCAAAATAATAGGTAAATACAAAATTTGGACTGGCAATATTTTCAAACACTGCACAGTCATTAAAAATATACCCTGTAGCAGCCACATAACTTCAGCTTCAACTCTGCATCATGTCACATCACACACATCGTGTCTGGCAGCACAATTTTGGGTAGTTTCCAAAGATATGTACAGGGTTTTTCACGAGATTGGCTGTATGCCAACTCCCCATGTTGTTTAAACTAGGACTGTTCAGAGGTGTCTCAAAATGTGGGTTATTTCATGAAACCTGATTAATATGTTTAAAAAAAAAAAATCTTACCACTTATCGCTAACATTGAAATGTGTGAATATTTTTCAATGGGATTGAATGCAAAATTGTGTACACACTTCAAAGAATCGCTATGAAGTTGTACACATATTTTTGTCAAGAAGCTGATCGCAGGAAACTGTTTTATACTATTACAAATTCCAAAAAAAGAACAGTGCATGCATTGGGTTTGAGTAAACGGTCATTTCGTCGATGGGTGCAAGAATCTGGAATTAAACCACCACGCATTAACCAAACGGTAGGTAGAAAGATTATTGTAGACAGCTTTGACAAGAAAGAGAAACGGTGACTGTAAGAAAACTTAGGGTTTGGTTGAGAAAGAACAATAACATAGAGCTATCCAAAACAACTTTGTGGAAAATTATAAGGACATTATCTTCACTTTTTGAAAGTACAAGGACGGTAGAAATATTCTTTGCGAGCAACCGCATTTAGGAGCCATGAGAAACAAATACCTATGTGAAATAAGGGAAATGCGCAAAGAAAATTATGGCATAGTGTGTTTGGATGAAATGTGGATCAATGCACACCACACAAGTGATAAGGAATGGCAATCAGTGGATGCAAAGATAAAGCGATATGTGCCCAGTAGTATAGGACAGCTTTTGGTCATGGCCCATGCTGGTAATACGCATAATGGCTTACAACAGAATGCTGGGCTCGTGTTCATATCAAAGCATACAGACAATAGGGATTATCATAATAAGATGAATGGTAATGTATTTAGAGATTGGCTCGAGAATACTGTGCTTCGATCCCTAGATAGACCGTCGTGTCCAATTATGGACAATGCATGATATCAATGACAAAATACCTACAGCATCGAGCACAAAGGGAGCAATAAATATATGACTCCGAATGGAAAACATACCATTTCCAGAAACGTATTTCAAGCTAGAATTGTTGTCCCTTGTAAAACAGATGCCAAAAAGCAAGAAATATCAAATCGACAAGTTGATAGAAGAGCATCATCATTGGTGCTTGAGACTTCCGCCGTACCATTCTCATTTTAACCCTATAGAACTTGTGTGGGCTAAAATTAAAGGACAGGTGGCAGCTGACAATACTATATTCAAATTGTCTGACGTCAAGATACTAATCCAGTCCGTGCTATTAAATATTGATAAAAGTTACTGGAAAAATGTGAGGACCATGTGTTGAAAGAGGAAGAGGATTATGGAGAAAGGATGGATTGAATTTTATGCAACCGAGAGCAGTCATCAACCTACTGGAATCACAGATTCTCTGTGATCGCAGATCTTAATCCATGTGCACACCAACTGGGATATTTTGCTACAAATATTCAGAAGAATTGCAGGCCCTAAACATTACAGCATCAGCATAATGTCAATGGCAACAGTTTGTATTCCACAGTGATGAATTTTCAATTCCGCAAGCCCTCAGCGGTGACAAACAACTGTATTGAAAAAAAACAACACACACACACACACTAAATGAATTGAATACCAACAGAAGAGTAATATTGCGGTGGAAACTGACATATTGTGGCATAACAAGAAACGTGAGAGCAAACACGTTGTCAAATTAGGGGACAACACACGTGCATACGAATCAATCTATAAACTTCAATGAAAAGAGGACCAACATCTTGGTCGTTACGAAGAAAGCCCACTACAGAGACACTGACAACTATTTTCATAGTGCAAAACAGGTAATCATGTTCCATCTCTGAATGGTAAACAGCAGAGTAGACAATCTTTCACGAAGACTCAAAGCGGGTCTGTCACCCTTGTGTACGTGTGAACAAACTACACAGACAGCTGAACAGATCCTTAAAAATGGAAACATGATGACTAAATTGCGGTATCATTTCTGGTCACTCCATACACACTTTAACGCACAGCTATTTGGAAGCTTTCACGAACTCAATATAAAAAGCTAACATGAATACTTCTGTACACATTATTAACCAGCAGCTGAAGAAACAAGAAGGAAATGAAAAATAAGGTAAGAAATATATTCCTTCTACTTTCCTGTTAATTTACAAATTATTTACCCCATGCCTCTGAAAATTCTCTGTGTTTACTAATATTACACATTGCACCCCTCTCGGGATTCTACGTGGTGAAGTGGTCAAGCCGTCTGACTCGGGCTCCGAAGGTTGCATGTTCGATTCCGGGCCGCGTCCATTTTTTCGGAGACTCCCGAGGGTCGTCGCTGGAGCTACGGAGTTAGTGCTTTGTGCGATGCTTTCCGTGCTGCGGAAAGAAACGGAGCCATATGGGATAAAAACCCGGTGCAATGCAGCCGATCCTATCGACTTTGAAGCT
The DNA here is from genome assembly GCA_014155875.1 of Cepaea nemoralis. NCBI lineage: Eukaryota > Metazoa > Mollusca > Gastropoda > Stylommatophora > Helicidae > Cepaea > Cepaea nemoralis. Next base: position 4,264 of record JACEFZ010023419.1, read on the forward strand.
ACTTCTTTTATTGCACCCACTCCCATACGAAACCGGATACGCCTTGTGTCGTCATGTGAATTGGCGTTCCTTACTGTAAAAACAAGTTTGTTAGCGAGAAATCACTAGTTTTTCAGCAAAACATCAAAGAAATGTCGCTGCTTTCGATGATTTAAGTTGCTTTTGGACCTATCAAAGACACATTCCTTGGGTGGGGGTGGTAAATATAAGATGGCAGGAAAAATTTCATAACGATGCAACAGACAGTTTTCAAAATAATTGATCGTGAATGAAGGCATTCGTTTGTGGACATACTATAGTAGGTATTTCGTAACTAACGAAGGACGCCGTTTTCGGAAAGTTCAAGGTCGTTGGATGCGCAGAAGGTTACTGCGCGCCCGCAAGATCTGTATATGAAAATTCCCTTGCCGTGTTTCCAAAAGGATAAGTGCGAAACTCTAGCATGAAAAAATGCGAATGACAACTTTAACGAGGGTTCAAAGGTCAATCTCACCTAGCATGGCAAAGAACACTTGAATCGTTTTCATTCGTGAGAACAGGTCGATTTTTAAGACACAAAGTAAGGAAGTTTATAGTTTGCCTTGTCTATTATCAAATTTATAGTACTTTAACCCACATTTTTGAATTGTATGCCCATTTTTACATATAAATGTGTAATTGCAATAAGGTTCATTAACCAGACGGTGTAAAACAAAAATGTTTTGTGTGATCAGTGTGTGGGTACTTTACACTACTTTTCATGACCAGAAGATTCCAATGGCGGAGTCGTGACATGTTGGATGGATTTCAGTTTTTATTAATAAAACAAGGAGAGTTAGAATCATAAAGTTAAACAGAATATCAATACACATTTAACTTTTATAAATAATTTATGTTCTGGCTTTTATCATGCCAAATAACTTAAAATTTATGAAAGTCAAGTCAGTTTTTCAAACCCCTTCACAGGTCCATGGCTGAAAAATTTCATTGACTGCCTTACACTTTACAGTTTTATTTGTCTAGTGCTATTATATGAATTGTCTTCATTATACTTTATTTTGCATTTTTGAATTCTGTGCCCATTTATTTATATAACTGTAGAATTTCAACAAGGTTCGTTAACCAGGCGGTGTAAAATAAAAATGTTTTGTGTGATCAGGGTGGGTACTTTTCATGACTCGGAGATTCACAATGGACGGAGTTGTGACATATTGGATGGAAAGTCAAGTCAGTTTTCAAACCCCTTCACAGGTCCATGGCTGAATTTAATGGACTGACTGCCTTACAGTTTTATTTGTCTATGTTATATGAATTTATTTATTGTGCATTTATGAATTATGTGTCAAATTTTACACATAACTATAGTGTTTTAACAAGATTCATTATGCCGAGGTATAGAAAATATATAAATTAATATATTTTGTTAGACCATCTGGTTACAGTCACCATTTATTTATGATCGTGAAAATTTACAAAGGCGGCATCCCAGCGTATATGAATCTGACTAGTCCAACTATTAGATTTGCATTTTATAAATCTGCAGCAATTTTTATTAACATTATTTTGCTTTTATTTTCTATATTTCTCATTAGATTTATCATGGCAAGAAACAGAAATCATGCTCATCTGATATCACATCTGTCGGTGTTTGAACCTGAAGCTTGAATGCCAAGACAGATCAGTCGCCAACAGAGGTAGTATTTCTCTAATTAAGGACACGTTTCTACGGTGAGTTGAGTTTACCTTTATAGTTTTAATATCTATTTATTATACTGTAAATCAAAGGTGTTTTTAATACATATAATATTTGTTGCGTATCCCTTAGGGGACGTTGCAGTCAACACCAACATTTTTCAGCTGCTGTTGATGTACTAGGCAAGTGTTACGTTCAGTAGTTTGCCATTGCTTTCTGAACGACCGGCTCCCATACCAGCACGTTACAACACAATGCGACCACCAGAGACACTGATCATGGAACCAGACATTCCACAAACACCAACAACACAATCTTCTGCATCATTAATGTTGCCTTCTTTTTCAATGTGCGGTTAATAATTTATAACTTCTTCGTTATCTATCTTTATAATTTTAAGATCAATTTATTATAATATAAAACATTTTAAAAATAAATATACAGCTTCTTTAATTTCTTTTTCTTTTCTCTTCATATTTAAAGTTCACAATTAATAATGTACTATAAATTCTTCATGTTATTTTATAGCATTTTTGTTTTCCAAATTTAGTAATCTTTTTTTTTTCTCTTTTCAGACAAGAAGACAGAAGAGATATTGAATGCCAAGACAGGTCAGTCGCCAACAGAGGTAGTATGTCTCTAATTATGGACATATTTCTACGGTGAGTTGAGTTTACCTTTATAGTTTTAATATCTATTTATTATACTGTAAATCAAAGGTTTTTAATACATATTTTGTTGCGTATCCCTTATGGTACGTTGCAGTCAACGCCAACATTTTTCAGCTGCTGTTGATTTACTAGACAAGTGTTACGTTCAGTAGTTTGCCATTGCTTTCAGAACGACCGGCTCCCATACCAGCATGTTATAACACAATGCGACACGGTCTTAATACATATACAGTATCTTTAATTTCTTGTTCATTTCTCCTCAAATTTAAAGTTCACAGTTAGTTAGTCGACAAATCATCCTCATTGCACATCGAACAATTCAGTGCATACATGCTCAGCTTATTAATCTTCTTTGACTTTCTGCATACTGTTCTTGTTTACCAAACCTCTTTTAATTTGCTGTTCATGCATTCTGACCGTGGTTGTAAATTCATTCATTACTTGTCTGTGTCTCGAACCACGTTATTGCTTTACTTAATGGCATGACTTCCATAGTCAGGCTACTTGTGATCAAAGCAAAAGCACCATAACCTTTCTTCGCAATGACAGCGTCACCGTCTGTCTGTAGTTTGTCTAGTTAGATGCAAATCTGAAATAAACAATTAATAATTTATAACTTCTTCATGTTATTTTATAGCATTTTACTAATCTTTTTTGTCCTCTTTCTTTTCAGGCTCTTGTCAGAATCAACTGATGTCAAGCTGCATATATAATGTAACCATAATATTAATAAAGATTATTAACGGCAAACTATATGAGTACATATTCATCTGTTGACACTTGTGTGCAAATTTACTCATTTTAAACGAACCTCATAACAACCATTTATCCCAATAATATACTTGTGATAACCAATAATAATCGGTGCTTACTGAGTTGATTTTGGTGAGGCCGAGTCAAAGTGAAAGCTAAAATATCAAAATTTAGCATTATTTGATTGTAACAATTTTGTTTTTAAACGAACATGTTAGCAACCATACATCGCTACGACCGGGGCTTCGAGGCCTAACTGCTCATGTCATCCATTTTTTTAATATGATGTGTAACCATTTTAAATTGCTAATTAGGCCACAACACATACTATCAAAAATTCAAAGAAACCGTTAGATCTGTATCAACAATCCGCATAAAACCATATACATCTCAAAATCTTTTAAAGCTAAAATTCAGAAAACGTAACCTAATTTATGAGTTAGTAATTAATTAGCGGCCATTTTAAATTGCTAATTAGGCCACAACACATACTATTAAAAATTCAAAGTGACAGTTAGATCCGTATCATCATTCCTGCATGAAACCATATACATCTCAAATTTTTTAAAGCTAAAATTCAGAAAACGTAACCTAATTTATGAGTTAGTAATTAATTAGCGGCCATTTTAAATTGCTAATTAGGCCACAACACATACTATCAACAATTCAAAGTGACCGTTAGATTCGTATCATCATTCCGCATAAAACCATATACATCTCAAATTTTTTTAAAGCTAAAATTCAGAAAACGTAACCTAATTTATGAGTTAGTAATTAATTAGCGGCCATTTTAAATTGCTAATTAGGCCACAACACATACTATCAACAATTCAAAGTGACCGTTAGATTCGTATCATCATTCCGCATAAAACCATATACATCTCAAATTTTTTAAAGCTAAAATTCAGAAAACGTAACCTAATTTATGAGTTAGTAATTAATTAGCGGCCATTTTAAATTGCTAATTAGGCCACAGCACATACTATCAAAATTCAAAGTGACCGTTAGATCCGTATCATCATTCCGCATAAAACCATATACATCTCAAATTTTTTAAAGCTAAACGTTCAGAAAACGTAACCTAATTTATGAGTTAGTAATTGATTAGCGGCCATTTTAAATTGCTAATTAGGCCACAACAAATACTATCAACAATTCAAAGTGACCGTTAGATTCGTATCATCATTCCGCATAAAACCATATACATCTCAAATTTTTTAAAGCTAAAATTCAGAAAACGTAACCTAATTTATGAGTTAGTAATTAATTAGCGGCCATTTTAAATTGCTAATTAGGCCACAGCACATAATATCAAAAATTCAAAGTGACCGTTAGATCCGTATCATCATTCCGCATAAAACCATATACATCTCAAATTTTTTAAAGCTAAAATTCAGAAAACGTAACCTAATTTATGAGTTAGTAATTAATTAGCGGCCATTTTAAATTGCTAATTAGGCCACAACACATACTATCAACAATTCAAAGTGACCGTTAGATTCGTATCATCATTCCGCATAAAACCATATACATCTCAAAATTTTTTAAAGCTAAAATTAAGAATGCACGGAGTAATTAATGAATTAGTAATTAATTAGCGGCCATCTTTACTTGCTAATTAGGTCACCACACGTCATATGAAAAAATAGTTGACATGACCAGTTAGGCCTCGATACCCTGATCGCAGCGAAGTATGGTTGCTAGGATGTTCGTTTAAGAACTAAATAGATATTCTTAAAAAATGTTAAATTTTGACAATTTGGGCCCCAACACTGATAGGCCGCGCCAAAATCAACTCAGTGAGCGGATTTTTTAGAAAATTTTAGTGAAAGGTCATGACACTCAAATTTGAATAACTCCACTTAGAATTGAGATACAAACATCATTGAGGTACCGTTAGATTTGTTTTTTCAAGACCTATCTATATGTGGTGATCACATTAGTAAATTGCCAATTTGAAAATCATGATCAGAATACCTAACTATAGAATAAAGAAGGATTGAATAAAATAAATTTCAATATTAAAATATTTTAATCATAAAATGAAAATCGATCATTGAAAAGAAAAATAAAGCTCGCAACAATTCTTAATAATAACTGCATGCACAAGAGAATGTTTGTATATTAATTACATTTTACATGAACTTGTGTTTTCTTTGGCACAATCAGTGTTGAAACCAGTACAGTCACTGGCAACAGTCTTGACACCCAAAGCCTCTGCCATGTTTTCTTCTGTGAACGATCGATCACAAACAAACCTACGTTCTTCTAATGATTCAATTATAGTGCTTTCCTAGAACAGAAGAGTCATCATTATCATGCGCCATGCCGGTAAGTCTGTGCGGTCATGTCATCTCAAACGATCACCAGAGTCGTAGATCAGCTCTGTGTTTTTGTCTCGATTAATGCCAGGTGGCCATGTCATCTAAATATTTATTTACCTCTCTGCCCCCCCCCCCCCAATCTTGCTAGTTGTCACCATGTTCTCCAGTTTATTTCTTCTCATAACGTGTGTAAAAATTTTTGACTGCCTTCGTCTAATTAACCGAAGAGTCTTGGCAGCACCGTGTCACAAGCTGCCACAATCGATGACGAAGTGAATGCAAGAATCTCCAAGGCCAGTGCAGCCTTTGGCAGACTGTACAAGAATGTATGGGACAGAACTGGAATAAGCCTGCAAACAAAGCTAAAAGTCTACAAAGCAGTTGTATTATCCACACTGCTATATGCTTGTGAAACCTGGACTGTTTATCAGCGACACGCTAGGAAATTAAACCACTTCCACACAGTCTGCCTTAGGAAGCTACTGAAGATTAAATGGCAAGACAAGATTCCAGATACTGAAGTCCTAGAAAGAGCATCCATGCCCAGTATCCACACTCTACTGATGAAGAATCAGATTCGCTGGGCTGGTCACTTGACTCGCATGCCAGATCACAGGCTCCCTAAACGAATTTTTTACAGCGAACTGCGTTGTGGTAAACGCTCCCAAGGTGGCCAGAGGAAACGTTTTAAAGACACTCTGAAAATTTCACTGAATGCTTTTGGAATTCATCATGACACCTGGGAGGCTGCAGCCAGAGACCGAAATTCGTGGCGTGCATCATTGCGCAAAGGTGCAGTTATATGTGAGGCAACCAGGACTGCAAGAGCTGTGAAGAAAAGGCAGGACAGAAAAACCACTGCAGGAAATCCTCCTCCAGAGACGTCAAGCATTCTTTGTCCACATTGTCAAAGAACATTTCGAGCCAAAATAGGCCTTATCAGCCATCTTAGAACCCACGGCTCCACACCTTCAACCCCACTGGATGAATTGAATGGTCATCATCATTCTTGATGGACAAACAACAAGACAAGACAACAACCGAAGAGTATGCTGTTGATTAAGAAAGTACATAAAGACTAGGGGAACCGTTAAGCAATTTATAACAGTTAGTTACATTTCCTTTACAGAATGTTACAATAAACCCTAGCATGTATTAGTTGTTTGTGGTTTACTAGACAATTTTACATTCAGCAGTTAGTTATTTAGTCGACAGATCATCATCATTGCACATCGCCTTGATATCAACACAAAGTAAAGGGACCTGCTTTCAGGTTGGCCTGAGCTAATTTCAAATCCTCGGACTCGACATGTCGCAACGGTCTCCCCGACCTACTCTTTACGATGTCAAGCAATTTTTAAGGTGCCCAAAGCGCGTTTGGGTCTTAGTTTTTCGCCGCTGATCAAAAAGGTGTCTGTGTATTATGTAGTGGTTTGTCGCTCGGAAAACCTTCAGTTTTCTGGTCTTGTTCACAGCTCATCCTGCACTAACCAGCCCACAGTGTGTTGTACAATTTCAAAAGTTAATGACGTTCAATTGTCTTTACTCAATCTATGCTAGGCAGCCCACGATAAATACCTTGTGTTTGTAAAGTCTCACTACACTTTGTATGTACAACAAATTTTAAAAAAAAATGAAGTACATGATGTCATCAAAAAATGTGCTCCACAGACCATCGTGAAGCAATAGGCAGCGAATGGCTGCCGGCTGTTGCAGTAATTCTTTGCATTCCAATCAGAATGGTGTTATCAACGGAAGAAAGCGTTTTCTTGGTTGAACAAGTGTTTCAACATGGCGGTCGATACACACAGATGGTTGTTCAAAGATTTATAGCAAGATTTCGTGATAAACCACCTCCTCATAGCATTAAGGTAAAAAATTTGTTGGATAAGTTTTCTAGCTACGGGAAATGTGGAAAATGCTCCACGATCTGGTAGGCCTGTTGTGTCTGAAGAAAAATGTCTAGATATACAATATGAAGAGACGTGTACAGTCATATCTTGAAGCCCGTGGTGGATATTTGCAACACCTACTATAATTCCGTCTCCCTGGCCTAGAGGTTAACCACTTTCTCCGTAATCCCGTATATCCACGTGAGGAACGTAACTGCGTGAATTTCGGAAGCGGATCAGCGGATCGCACTGCGTTGGTTACTTACGGGGTATGTGAACCAGTCGCTCAGAAAGCAGTGGCAAACGACTAAGCGTAATCTTGCCAAGAACATCAACAGCAGCTGAAAAATGCTGGTGTTGACTGCAACATCCTGTAAGGGATATGCAACTTAAAAAAAAAAAAAACTATAATGAATACTTCATTGGTACTTTCCAGCTTCCTCGAAACAGCGTTAGACCATAGCTGTGACTACTGTAGCTAATTTAATGAATTTTTTTAAGCACATTCTTTGATGACATTATGTACTTCATTTTAAAATTTGTTCTACCTACAAAGTGTAGTGAGACTTTACAGACACCCGGTACTTTTTACACACCACATACGTTTCCTAAAGACAATTTAAGTCTAGCATAAACCCAACATCACGCGCTCCACCCTAATCTTCAACAGACAGCGAATAGTCACAATACTAATGATACCAGTAGCAGTCTGATTATGTGTCCTTTTGACCTTTCCTCGGAGTCCTGTATATCGGCCAGATCCTCTGGTCACTCCCTGCAGTACCATTATCTCCAAGCAGTGATGATCTACCTGTATTTCTGCACTATACACACGATCGTAAAGGGCCCAGACCACGTCTGACTTATCACGCACCAACACCCCACCGAGTGGTACAGCCCCAGCCAATAAATATGCCTGCTAATTTTTATTGACGTTTCCCCCATAAAACCTGGGGGGATGAGTGGTCTCGAGGTATGGTGTCCGCCTCGAGTGCTGGAGGTCCCGGGTTCAGGCCCCGGTGCGGACCGGGATTCACCTAAAAAATCCACCTGGACTTCCAGTAATAAAATGTTCCCTGGTCTCTGGGTAGTGAGATCGGACGCCCGTGTGTATTATTGCGCACGTAAAAAATCCCCTGGCAGTTGGAAATCGAAAAAGAGTAGCCTAACGGCGCTGCCCGGGCAAAATTTCGAGTTACAAATCTACCCAAAGTATTTCAGGATCCTCGCCGATGCAACGGAGTTCGTGCATTGAGCTGAGTTTCTCCAGACTCAGGTTTGAGTTAAGAGGAAAACGGAGCACTTATGGGCTAAACCGTGTGCGTGATGTTGATCCAACGACTAAACTAAACTAAACCCCCATAAAACCAAAACACGCTGTTGTATTATCTTATGATCTTTTTTATTTTTAAATGACCATGCCCTTTGGTTACAGTTTATCCCACTATTTTATTATTTATGATTTCATAGTAATGACGCGACCACTTAATCAATCAATCATGTGCCATGCCGGAAAGCGTGGGCGGTCATGACTCGCCATTTCACTCGATCACCAGAGTCGTGGATCAGCTCAGTGTTCCTGTCTCGACCATGCCATGTGGCGAAGCCATCCACGCAACATTTACTGTTTTAGGTTTATTAAATTAGAGAATTAACTCTTATAATTATTATGTCGGTCGATTGACCTGCGTCAGGTCTTAGTCAGATATGACTGAGCTACCGTATAACAGTAGACGGTACTACCTGCTTTCTGTTAGCGCCGAACGTTGGGCGGCGCTTACCAAACCCGAAACCCCACATTGTACCAACGGCTTCGGGCGGAAGAGCGCAATTGGGAGGGCACAAGCCTTACCCTGGTGCGAGGAAATGCAACCTAAAGACAAACTGTCATGGCAGGGCAGACCAGGCCCTAAGCCTTGGTTGGCGGCTGGTCTAGCATCGAAGCTCCGATAGGCGGACAGTTTTCTTTGCTGATCCGGCAGTTTCTGCAGCTTGTCTTGTTCCAGATGTAGAGGTGTTACCTTTCCTCTGGAGTGAACTAGGCAGGCCGAGAGAGGGATCATGCTGCATGGGCAACACACGATCTCTACATTTTAGCCCAGGCTTTGTGCTATGGAGAGGAATTGGCCTTATCAGTCACATTCGCTACCGCCATAAGTAAAAGCTATTATGCCTTTTTAAAGCACAAACTATCGTCTGTAAAGACGGCAAGGTGCCAATGGTCGCTTAATTATTTTATACCTGTAAAAAATGATGCCCCTGAAAGTTACTTAAGGTATGCTTAACAATACTGTCATTTTACCAATAGTGCTATTTTAGCGAAGCGCCGGCGCGGAGGCGACAAAGGAATGGCCAGTGAAGAAGCTGGCAGTTCCTCTGTCGCCGGCGTTCGTCTTCGTTGCCATGTTACTTTATTTGTAAACAATATAAAATGACACAAAGTAGTGCAGCTTTACATAACAGAATTAAGACATATATAGGACGTTGCGGCGATTAGCCTTCATCAGCAAACAAACACATTCACAAACACAACATACAGTCAAGGAGATTTCCTGTGACTACATCAGAAGGTGACGACAGGACGAGAAGGAAAAAAAGGATGAAACAATGAAAGCAATGAAGAGAAAATGAGAACTGAAAAATATGTTTATACTCACCTCACAGTTCCGATCTGTAAGCAACCTCCTTGAGATCTCCTTGACTGTATGTTGGGTTTGTGAATGTGTTTGTTTGCTGATGAAGGCTAATCGCCGCAACGTCCTGTACGTGTCTTAATTCTGTTATGTAAAGCTGCACTACTTTGTGTCATTTTACATTGTTTACACTTTCACAGCTTTACCGCAGTTCCATCAAATTTTATTCATACTTTATTCGTACCCCGTTCATGGCTCATGGAGCCGCACTCTGGGAAGCCGGTTCTTTATCTGTTACTTAGCTGGCGATTGGGTTCCTCGACCTCTCTCCTGGTCTCTGCTGCAGACTGCGGTCCTCGCAAGATCACTACCACCACTGAATGGAGGTTGGACTTTGGCCGACATTTACTTGACTTTTGCGCTTAGCCCACACTGAACAGTCCCGTTCTCAGATGCACTGCCCTCGCTCGGAGAGATGGCTACAGAGTTGACACGAGACAGTACACGTTCTAGAGTTCTAGATCTTAGTTGAGAGATTGGTTGGTTTCGATGTTAGTTGCCATACAGATACCGTCAGAAATGCTAACCATATTACCCTACCCTAAATTCCGATTGTTCCATAGCTAGCACGAGGCCTTTTCGGCTGCTTCATAAAGTTGTTTCTGTGAAGTCGGTAACCATATTACCCTACCCTATATTCCGATTGTTCCATAGCTAGCACGAGGCCTTTTCGGCTGCTTCATAAAGTTGTTTCTGTGAAGTCGGTAACTATAGCTTTCAATTTTGATGTTGTCTAGTGCGTCCTCAAGCATCTACTTCTTTCTTCTAAGTCTCTGAGCGCCAAACAATACATATTTGTTTAGTTATGAACTAACAGCTCTGAGAACAACTGTTCACTTTGACACTGGCTAAAATAATTAGCACACGTTACATTACAAGGAACAGAAACGTCAGTAACCATCATTTCAAATTTAAGAGCATTTCCACAATTTTATAACAGATACATGTACAATAATAAGAGAGGTGCGACAGGAGTGAACTGGGGGAAAAACTAACTTTGTCACGTGTTATTATTCTTACTGATTGTAGACTGCATTATGAAGACACAAAGAAGATCGCCAGAACTGGTATCCAATTGAGTAACTCGATGATGTAAGCATTGCTGATAGCATTGAAGTCTTGTCCCACACAATATATCAAAAGCAAGATATACTTTAAAAAACAAAAAAAAACAAAAACAAAACACACACACACACACACGCACGCACACGCACGCACGCACACATACACACACACACACACACACACACAACTGAAGGGAAGTAACAACTAGGACTAAAAATTCACAGAGAAAAGACAAAGATAATAATGAGAATTATCCAAAACAAATTATAGCCATACCTTCATTGGAGAAACTTTATCAAGAGGTAGACTCCTACACCTTGTGTGGTTGCAATATAGACACATACAAGGGAATAAATAGGGATAGTAACATAAGTGCTGCATGGCATCACCGAGCAATTTGTGGAAGTCAAAAGGAAATGTAAACCTGGTACCAACACTGACAGCATGCCGGGTTGGTGGTCATGGCTTCCAATTCGCTCGAGGTGGATGTTTAAAATGGACCTGCGCTCACAGGTCGACCCAGCATAAAACGGATGCCAGGAAATATCATGGGAAGTAGACACGGCCAGTGTGATGCTGACTACATCAGCCGGGAAGTAGACATGGCCAGTGTGATGCTGACTACATCAGCGGGGAAGTAGACATGGCCAGTGTGATACTGACTACATCAGCGGGGAAGTAGACATAGCCAGTGTGATACTGACTACATCAGCGGGGAAGTAGATACGGCCAGTGTGATGCTGACTACATCAGCCTGAAGTAGATACGGTCAGTGTGATGCTGACTACATCAGCCGCGAAGTAGACAAGGCCAGTGTGATGCTGACTACATCAGCCTGAAGTAGATACGGTCAGTGTGATGCTGACTACATCAGCGGGGAAGTAGACATGGCCAGTGTGATGCTGACTACATCAGCGGGGAAGTAGATACGGTCAGTATGATGCTGACTACATCAGCGGGGAAGTAGATACGGTCAGTGTGATGCTGACTACATCAGCGGGGAAGTAGACATGGCCAGTGTGATGCTGACTACATCAGCGGGGAAGTAGACATGGCCAGTGTGATGCTGACTACATCAGCGGGGAAGTAGACATGGCCAGTGTGATGCTGACTACATCAGCGGGGAAGTAGACACGGCCAGTGTGATGCTGACTACATCAGCCGGGAAGTAGACATGGCCAGTGTGATGCTGACTACATCAGCGGGGAAGTAGACATGGCCAGTGTGATACTGACTACATCAGCGGGGAAGTAGACATGGCCAGTGTGATGCTGACTACATCAGCCTGAAGTAGATACGGTCAGTGTGATGCTGACTACATCAGCGGGGAAGTAGACATGGCCAGTGTGGTACTGACTACATCAGCGGGGAAGTAGATACGGCCAGTGTGATGCTGACTACATCAGCCTGAAGTAGATACGGCCAGTGTGATACTGACTACATCAGCGGGGAAGTAGACATGGCCAGTGTGATACTGACTACATCAGCGGGGAAGTAGACATGGCCAGTGTGATGCTGACTACATCAGCCTGAAGTAGATACGGTCAGTGTGATGCTGACTACATCAGCGGGGAAGTAGACATGGCCAGTGTGATACTGACTACATCAGCGGGGAAGTAGATACGGCCAGTGTGATGCTGACTACATCAGCCTGAAGTAGATACGGTCAGCGTGATGCTGACTACATCAGCGGGGAAGTAGACATGGCCAGTGTGATACTGACTACATCAGCGGGGAAGTAGACATGGCCAGTGTGATACTGACTACATCAGCGGGGAAGTAGACATGGCCAGTGTGATGCTGACTACATCAGCGGGGAAGTAGACATGGCCAGTGTGATTCTGACTACATCAGCGGGGAAGTAGACATGGCCAGTGTGATACTGACTACATCAGCGGGGAAGTAGACATGGCCAGTGTGATGCTGACTACATCAGCGGGGAAGTAGACATGGCCAGTGTGATTCTGACTACATCAACCGCGAAGTGCTATTGGGTTTATAAAAACATGGATCTAGCACCATACACCCAATACTCTTTAATGCGTGCAATTATCACACACATACACATGTGTGAGCACACACACACACACACACACACACGTACTTATGTGAAGACAGACAGACAGACAATCTTGCGTGATGTCATGCTGGCAGATAGACAGCCCACACGTAGCCAGCCATATTGCCCATATTGCAATAAAAGCAATACAAATACTGCAACATGCCTGCTTCTGCTTCTGTCCACCCTGTTTCCCCTCGTCCCAAATTCCTTTATAATCTCTAGACGTCCAGCGCGTGCCTGTTTTAATGGGTTAGAAAGAACGCAACAGACATCACTGGTCATGCATATATAAATTGAATCGTGCAACTTCTCCACTCGCGACAGTTCACATAATTTCCAGGATCCATTTTAACCTGCGCGAGCCATGCACGCTATGCTCATTAAATATTCAATGTGGTGCAACAATCCAACACAGACTAAACTGACCTACGAATTTAACAGCCAGTGCTCAAAACGAGCCAGGAGACAGACTGACATGGACAAGTTTAAGGCAACAAAAGACGAAGTAAGTAAATCCGTAAGTAAAGGACCCCTTTACACGCGTCTGCCATATTGGGTATATGGTGCTAGGGATTTATTTTTATAGACCAATCGGCCCTCGATGGGTGATATGGTCTACATCGCGCTAGCTTCCGTCCGTTCGCAAGCTATTTTAGGTTAGGTTTGAGAACGCCTTGGCTTGTTGTTGTTTTTTTTTAAAATAAAATTATATGGGTTCCGGTCGCTCAGAAAGCAATGGCAAACTTTTGAACGTAAACTTGCCAAGAGATCACAAACAGCCAAACAAGACAGGAGTTGACTGCGTCGTCCTGTCTAAGGATATTTAACGAACTTTAGGCTGGTCAACCTGAGAGCTTAGGTCAAATATAAAAATACCCGGGAAGGTTAACTCGGTCAACAAATGCTTGCAGAAGTCGGATGTGTCGGCTGAAAGGCGCAAGTATCGCAGCTGCGCTGCAAACAGGCACAGCGCAGTTATGTCCGGAAAAACTCTCCGGATGAACGCAGAAGCAAAAATCATTTGCCACGCGAATTAGAATCCGTGACCACCGGATCGGCAGACATGCGTCTAGTCACAAGTTTACCGTGGCATCCAAGTGACCAAGGAAGGTTGATTAAAAATGTGTAAAGAATATGTGAAAATATAGAGGTCATATGAACTATCGCCCGTGGATTACTAGGGCCAAATGAAAACAAAGAAAAGTAACTCTGTAACCTACTATGCATGTCGTAAGAGGCGACTAAAGTTGCTAGCTACCCGATCCCTATAAGACTTTAGCTGCAAAACCCATCCATAGGGAGATGAAAGGCAGCAGTGGAAGACGAAGAAGAACATGTCCTACGCGTCCAGTTGTTATTGTGGGCATTAAGGAAAACAAAGAACAGTAACACTATAACCATGCATGTCGCAAGAGTCGACTAAGGAGGGTTGAACTTTCTATCCCATCTCGTAAAGAACCCTAGCTGCCAAATCTAACCAATTATGAACAAGAAAAGGAAAGAAAATTAACGCAACCAAAAAAAAAAAGGATGAAAAGGAGAATCTTACCCGGTCTCGGATAGTATAACTAGAAAGTCTGGAACCCACAAAGTAAAAGAATTGGAGGGACACCTACTAATACACGGAGAAGAGAATTAGAGACACAGCTGTGTGATATGGGGAATACAGAGAGGGAGATGCAGGAGATAGCAACAGATAAGTGGGGTTGGCTTGTGTTGGTATGTGCGAAGAGTAGGCGAGATAAGAAGCCAGCACTTGGGGGGCTGAGTGGTCTCGAGATATGGTGTCCGCCTCGAGTGCTGGAGGTCCCGGAGGTCCCGGGTTCAAGCCCCGGTCAGGGCCGGAATTTTTTTCACGTGGACTTCTAGTAACTTCTCTAGTCTCTGGGTAGTGAGATAGGACGCCCGTGTGTATTGTTGCACACGTAAACGATCCCTTGGCAGTTCCAAACATCCATCATGTGCCATGCCGGTAAGCGTGGGCGGTCATGTTCTGCCATCTCACTCGATCACCAGAGTCGTGGATCAGCTCCGTGTTTCTGTCTCGACCGTGCCACAAGGCCAAGCCATCCAGGTACTTGCTTCTATGTCTTCCCCTTGGTCTGTTCCCCTCGATCTTACCAGTTGTCACCAAATCATTTCTTCTCATAACATGCCCAAACAATTTTGACTGTCTTCGTCTAATGTCTCTAATCAGTTTACGATCTTCATTTGTTTCTTGAAGGACTTCATTGGTCTTTCCTTGGCAGTTAGAAATCGAAAAAGAATAGACTAACGGCGCTGCCCGGGCAAAATTTCGAGTTCGTGTAGGCCTACTGAGCAGAGATTCTCCGAAATCAGGCTTGAGTTAGGAGTAGAACGGAGCACTTATGGGCCGTGTGCCGTGATGTTGTAGCTAAACTAAACTAGAAGCGAGCTCGTTAAGCCGTCTGTGTAGTCACCTCGGCAATAAACTTGTACATTCTTCAGACCTATGCTTCATTGGTGGGGAGATGGGTATAAAACTCAGAAGCATGAAAAGGAAACAAAAATAACTTATGAGTGCTGGAATGCCAAAGCACGAGCTGATTTCTCGTGCAGCTGTCCTATATATTAGAGAAACCGTTTTATTGTGGCTTTCGACGAATATGTTTAAAGTTCTCTTTAGGGTATAATGCTAAGGCCTCTCGTCGTCGGTAATCAGCTAATAGATATCTCCAGGAGTTCAAGATCTGCCTCTTGGGTTTCTTTTTACATCACAAGTAGCAAATGAAGCATATGCATTGGTAATGGCGACCCTGTATGATAATTGGAAGCACTGTGCTTGTCTGAAGAAGTTAAAAGTTTTCTTGTTTTTATTTATTGGCTAGTTGCGGAATTAAGCGCGAGAACACGTGGCGACCGTGTGTATGTATCCGTGCGCCCGGATAGCTAGACAGACGGTTTAACGAGCTCGCTTCTTTATCTCGCCTACTCTTTGCACATAATTGATAATGTTGTTGGATCCCCCCTCCCCCCATCCACGCACGCACACATACACACAACCAAACACACGCGCGCGCACACACGCGCACACACACATTCTGCTTCTTCCTTTACAGTTTGCTTCACAATGTGTCTGTCTCTTTCCAACAATTCAGCATCAGCCATAGTTTTTCTTGTCCAAAACAAGGAATAGAACATTTTTACTTACATTGGCCCATGACTTAATTCTGTATATCTAAATTGTTTGTAAGTTCAGGGCATGGTCGATCAATTTGTGGCCTCACCTACGCAATTTAAATGTAATGTGTTGAGAAAGTCAAGTAAGTCAAGGAGCCTTTTACATGCTTGAAGGTGTATTGGGTATACGGTGCTAGCCCAACATTTGTACAGACCAATCCACACTCGGTGGGTGATGTGGTCAATGTTACACCGGTCGACTTTACTTCCCACGACATTTTCTGGTACACATTTAAGGCTGAGTAGCCTCAAACTCAGGTCAATTAAAACAATCCGCTTCAAAGTGGATTTGAACCCACCACCACCGGGCTCGAAGGCGAGCGTCTAATCACCATATTACCGTGGCTCCCACTCTGTTGAGAAATAAACCTATTAAGGATTTTAAAGGAATCTATATTTTTCATAATTCCGTGGTTATAAGCAATGGCTAATCAGCCTGTCTCAGTGGCGTAGGCCTTACGGACGCGGTTCGTAATCCCGTATACCCGCGATCGAAACACAGCTGCGCGCGATTTGGCAGCAGACCGCGTTGCGTTGGTTTTGCTTTGGTATCGCCAAATCCAACCAACTATGAACCGGTCGTTCATAAAGCAATGGCAAACTACTGAACGTAAACTTGCCAAGCGATCACAGCGGCAAAAATGCTGATGTTGACTGCGATGTCCTGTAAAACGGATGTGAAAAAAAAATCAGCATAATTATATAATCACTCATGCGATAAGTAATGTCTTTTTCAAGTCACACTCATATATATGTCTTCTTCACTCCTCTTTCGAGAGAATTGCGTGACACCGAGTAATACACATTCGAGGTCAGTAGCCTATGTCCAACTTTGACATGAATTTGTGCATGGTTTACTTCCGCTAGACAGATTCCATACCAGCTAACGGGCTGTATCCACCCATGGGTATGTTTACTTTTTCCTAAATATTTTGCCAGGATAGTGGCCTCACGGGCCACTTTTTGCGATTTCCAACTGATATTTCGGGATTTTTAGCGTGCAAATGAAAGCTTATATTAACGTGCACGCGGGACCTCCTGATTTACTGCGTATCCGAGAAGGTTAGGTATCAGATCTCACTATTCCCAGGGAAGATAACCGGGCTAACAAATGCCTGAAGAAGTCGGATGTGTCTTCCGAAAGGTTCAAATATCGCAGCTCTGCTGTAAACAGGCACAACGAAATTACGTCTAAAGGAACATTCCGGGCGAATGCAGAAGAAGAGGAAGAAGAAGAAGAAGAAGAAGAAGAAGAAGAAGAAGAAGAAGAAGAAGAAGAAGAAGAAGAAGATGAAGGAGAAGAAGAAGGAGAAGAAGAAGAAGATCTCACTATTCAAGAGATAAGGGGGATGTGTGATAACATATTATTTTATTTTGCAGCCTGCTCTCGTCGCTGTAAAACAGGCACTGCTACCGGCAAATGGAAGCTCATTTTTCTTCGAGTTGATCTGTTATTACGTCTAAAATAAGTTAAAAGAGTTCGAAATGTTTTGGTTCGGTTCTGCCATGACTTGCTTCTTTGGATATTCCGTCTATGTAGACATTAAATCGCAAGAGGGAGAGCACACATCCTTGCTTCACTCCTGTATTGGCTGTGGACATATCTGATATACTTTCTTGTGTTCCTGCTGCACTTTGGATCGAGTAGTACATAACTACGATGTTTTCTAGTAATCGTCCTTGTATCCCTTAAGGATGGTCCATAATTAACATCTGTTTACTCTGTCGAAAGCCATTTCCTAATCTACAAACACAATATTTTGCTGGTCACTGTATTCGATGTCTTTTTCACATATTTGTCTTCACGTGAATAGTGTTTCTGTGCAATTTTTACCTTTCCTGAAACCCAAATGTACTTTGCTTAGTTGCTGTTGTTCAATTATGGGTCTAGCTATTTATTCCAATAGTTTTGCGTACATATTCCCTATATACCCCTGCAGTTTCGCGCTCTAACGTACAACCTTTCTTTTCACATATTGGTGCTATTACTGCCTGTTGCCAATGGTCTGGGACGTTTCTTTCTTCCCAGGCTATATTAACACATATTGTTAGCCATTTAACTCCTGTTTTCCAACAAGCATGAATAACTTCTGTGGTAATTCCATCTGGATCCGGTGATTTGTTTTTAGGACTTTTGTGTATGACTTGACTTCTGCAGGTATGAACTTTGGTTCTTATTGTTCACAACTTTTAAGCACAAAATGTGGGTTTTATATTATGTGTTGGGTTTACAATATTCTGTTGTAGAGCTATTTATGACAGTGGTAGGGTCGAAAATTTAGTAGATGCGGTTGTTACACACAGTGAACAACAAGGGTTAGAATTAAATTGTAAAAAAAACACAGATTATGGTCGTCACTAGGAAGAGCGAAATACCACAGTGTAATATACAAGTAAATGGGAATATTCTTCAACAAGTGAATAGGTACAATTATCTCGGAACAGTGATAACATCTGATGGGAGATGCCTGGAAGAGATTAGAACAAGAATCGCCATGGCAAAAGTAGCCTTTAGCAAGATGAAAAACATACTGACCAATAAAAAGATGTCAATTGAAACGAGAAAAAGAGTGTTGAGGTGCTACATAGAACCTGTACTTTTATATGGATGTGAAGCTTGGACAATGAGCAGCCAGGCTGAAAAACATCTGATGGCTGTAGAAATGTGGTTTCTGAGGAAAATGCAAAGAATACCATGGACAGCCAGAAAGACCAATGAACAAGTCCTTCAAGAAACAAATGAAGATCGTAAACTGATCAGAGACATTAGACGTAGACAGTCACAATTTTTTGGACATGTTATGAGAAGAAATGATTTGGAGAACTTGGTGACAACTGGTAAGATCGAGGGAACAGACCAAGGGGAAGACCTAGAAACAAGTATCTGGATGGCTTGGCCTTGTGGCATGGTCGAGACAGAAACACGGAACTGATCCACGACTCTGGTGATCGAGTGAGATGGCAGAACATGACCGCCCACGCTTACCGGCATGGCACATGATGGATGGATGGATGGATGGTAGGGTTGTAGCATGCATCTCTGTTTCACATATTGTTGACACGTTTATAAAATTCTCTTGAGTAGTCTTTAATGATGGTTGCCATCTGTTCACTATGTATGACGAAATGGTAAAATGTTGAAAGATATGAACATTGATGGGAAAAATCTCAGAATAATAAAGAATATTTACTGAAAATAAGTAGGAGAAATTAAAATGAGAAATAAATTGGGTAATTATATAGCAAGGAGCAAGACAAGTATGTGTTTGTCGCCGGATTTCTTCTCTCTGTTTTTCTAGTAAAATAATAATGAGACAGATTAAAGAGGGCCAGGATTAAGCGTTAGAGGTTATAATATTAACAATCTACGCTATGCAGATGACACGGTATTGATGGCCGTGTGACAAGTTGGCCCGCATCTCATACGTTTTTATTAGATGGAGATAGCCCTCAGTAAACCCCTCTATGTTTTCTGCAGTATTTTTCATTATTGTCTATATTTTCATATATTAGCTAAGATCATCTGTGTTTAGAGTATTTATATACATACCACTATATAGAGAGAGAGAGCTAAAATACGATTTCTTCTAATATTTAGAAGTAGAGGTAGTGTAAAGTTTGTTTACACGCCAATAAATCACGTCAGGCTGAATTTAATATTCAGTTTGGCCGTGAATTTAATTTGGCCACAGGAAGTCTAGGAGAACTCTCCTTAGGGGGAGATAATTCTGTCAAAACCCTAACTTCTGCCATTTTGACATTCACCTTGAAGGTGGCAAGAGCTATCAGGGCCACTGGCTAAAATTGAACACCTGTCTGTGTCTTAGACATTTTTTTTTCTGGCTCTTGTTAAGCCGAACAACCCACTAAACATAGAAAAGCCAGTGATAGTCTCCACACCCGATAGGCCAGTCAAAATCAAGTTGCAGGGTGAGTTAATAAATAATTTTGTTAACAATTTGTCTGTGTGTGTATATATGCCAGCAAAATCTAAAGGCCATGCAGATCGATAATAGATACTATTAATTAAAACTAGCGTTAGTTAACTAATACTAGAGTTAGTACCATGTTTGTGCCATGTGGCTTGCCGACAAGGGTAAAACGCAAAGCTCGTCACATGTGGTATTAAAAGCAGGGCTAAATTACATTAATTGATTAGCAAAAATTAAGTATTCACCTGCGGAACGAAACCTGAGTTAGTCAGTAGACGATTAGAGTTAAAATATATTAATTATGTGCTTAACTTCGGAACTAGCGTATTTCTCTAGATAATATACTTATTAGGTGAAGGAATTAGTTCAGAGAGTGAATAAGTTACAATTAATTATTCTTTATTAATCTCTATCTTGCCCATAGTCAGATTACTACCATGCGGTCCAATACGGCCCACTTAACAAAGTTCAAACCTTGGGGGAATTCTCCAACCCTAATATTGTTCTTGTGTATAGTGAAAGTAATCTTAAACCTAGCCAGAAATCTTCTAGATAATTAATTATGTTTAATAAAATATAAGGAAGACTATTGCTAGTAGTACAACTCATAACTCTTTAAATGAACTTGTGGTGTTTCATGGATTTAATGGTTCACTCATGTACATCGTGACGTTAGAGTTGTTAGGTGTGATTTCATTTCATTCTATGGAATTCATCAATATGTGATGTGAATTCATCGTATGGAGTGTAGTTTGTGTGTTTCCATACTTGGAAAACGACGTGTGTTGTTTCATCGATTTAATGGTTTGTTAATGTATATGGTGACGTCGGAGTTGTGGCGTCTGAGTTTCATTCCATTGAAGTCATCCAATGATATGTACTGTTAATTCATTATGTGAATTGTGGTTCATGTTTCCATGATTAATCATGACTTAGAATATATATATATATATTGGAATGTGGTCTTTGACGTAGAGCATTGTGATTGTACATGTTTGATCTAAATATCAGCAGAGAGAATAGAATATCATTTGTGTGCTGTTTCCATTAGATCCGTGTGCTGTTGTAGATTTCAGATAAGGAATCAAAATATGTAAATTAAGATAGTACATGCTATCAAAAATTATATGAGACAAGCAGGCCATGCAGGACTATGACATGGCCAAAAGAATTTACAACTCTAGAAGGATTATTCACCCCTTCTCACTGTCATTCACAGAACCTACACCCTGATCAACAGTAGCCGTAGTCACGACCGGTGATTGAGCTACGAACCACTCACTTGATGCAGCAGAGAGTGGAGTCCATACCACGATCCAGTCAGCACCTTCCACTTACCATCCAGGAGGCCAAGACTAATCAGATGAGTGGATAACCACCCGTTTGCCACTGCACAGCAATCACCAATATATGTCCGCTATTGGCTATGATACTGTCTGTGATTACATCCTCTAGCTGAATATATAACTGTGTAGAAATTTAGTCTAACCAGGGATCTGCGAATCTCTTATGTGTTAGTGAGTTCCCTGTGTGGCTCACGTAGTGTTCTTTAGAATTAAACAAGCTATGTTATATTTGTAATTTTAACAAACTGCGTCTGTCATTATAGAATTAGATTATAGCATCATTAGATTGTGTGACGAGTGAAAGGACTATATCTATATGTATAAATCTGTCTTATCTCCTGTTGTGTGAGAATAAATTAGGTAGTGGGGGTTCATTATTCATCCAGGCACGGTAGCAGGAATCACTTGACATACTGTCTTCGTTTGTTAGTACAGTTAGTCGTCATAACTTTCCGCCTGGCCCTGTTTAGAAGTAGTGATCCATTCTGGGACTTTGAAAATCATTCTTCTAGAATTGCGAGCCATTTGATTCGCTTCTTCAGCAGTGGTTAGATTCTCTATTCGTAGAAGTCTATTTAGTATCTACTTTGATCCATTTCCATCCTAGTAGTATACGCTACGCTACAGGCCGAAAGTGCAACATATATATAATAACTTCAATATTGTATTAACAGAGAGTACAAAAATATCAAGAAAACAGAAATAATGGTTACATCAAAGAGAAAACAACAGACGGGAAAGTGTTTAACCAAGTTGATCAATTTAAATATCCAGGAGCAGTTACAATATCAGATGGAAGATGCACGACTTGGATTTAATGCAGAATAGGTCAAGCAAATGCTGCATTCCAGAAAAAATGGAAATGTAACAAATCACAATCACTGCCTGTAAGGAGGAGAGTGCTAAAATGTTATATAGAACCTGTTTTGCTGTATGGCAGCGAATCAAGGAACATTAATAAACAAATGAAGAACAGCTTGGAAGCAACGGAGATATGGTCCCTGAAAAGAATGTTGCGAATACCCTTGGCTCCCAGAGTAGCTAACAATGATTGCCTGGAAGAGTCTAATGTCTAATGAAACTAGATCATCATTTACACCTATAAGAAAGAGACAAAGAGCATGCTTTGGTTATGTGAATTTGAATAGAGTATTGGAGAATATTGTGACAACTGGAAGGATCAGTGGAGAACAAGGCAGACCAAGAGACATGATGCTGGATGGACTGAGACGTTGGCATAGAGGAATGTCATCGGCAGTTGATCCAAAGGAACAAGGACAGAGATCTGTGGAAATTACATGGACGCCTACAGCAGCTGGCAAGACACAATTCGTTTTTTTTTTTATCTTAAGCGTAGTCCATACACACTATTTACAGTAGTGATCGACTGAATTTTGCGTGTGGATTAGCTTTCGCTATTAAGAGTGTCCCTAACCATCAAGCGAACCCACTCCTTCTTCAGAGGTACCTGTAATTTACGTCCCAAGTCAAGGACGACAGGTCAACATTTTAGTCCAGTTGTCCGGTGTAGGGGCTGAACCGCTAACCTCGGCATCAGCACACCGAATGTTTAAGAACACACGCTTTTATCCATTCGGCCATGCGTACCTGCAGCAAGACACATGATGTTAATGACACACACATACATACATACACACACACACACGCACGCACACTCCTGTATGTGTGTGTGTGTTTGTATGCGTGTGTGGAGTTAACACAGCAGCACTGACGACTATGGCGGCATCGCCCATGGAACAAAGCCCACATGTCTTATTGTTCCACCATCTAATCCTTTCAGTAATTGATAATGGCATTTTAATATGGCCTGCTTTACAGTGCTAAAAAACTGGAACGGGTCCAGAATGAAGGAATGCGAATTGTCTTTGGTTGCACACGAGATAATCCAATCAGAACGAAGAGGTATTTTATTCTTCTGCCCTTAATCCCCATTGAAGCATAGGATATCAACCAAAAAGCGCCAAGCCGTTCGAACCTGTTTCACGCCCCCTCCCTTCCATATATCCTTCCGATATTATTTAATTCTCTTCTCCGTGTGATTTTATACCTTCCTCTATTTCGTTGGCACTGTGAGCTATAGGCAAGGGACTGTCTAGATACACTATTATCAGGATCTCTCAAAGCTTCAGCGACTTTTCTCACCCAATGATTTACTGGCATTTAATGTATTTCTCGGAGAAGTCATAACATCTGACGGGAGACGCCTTGAAGAGATTAGAACAAGGATCGCCATGGCGAAAGTGGCCTTTGGCAAGATGAAAAACATTCTGACCAATTAAAAGATGTCAGTTGAAACGAGGAAAAGAGTGTTGAGGGGATACATAGAGCCTGTTCTTTTGTATGGATGTGAAACTTGGACAATGTGCAGTCAAGCTGAAAAACATCTGATGGCTGCAGAAATGTGGTTTCTGAGGAAAATGCAAAGAATACCATGGACAGACAGAAAAACCAATGACCAAGTACTACAGGAGACAAATGAAAATCGTAAATTGATTAGAGGAATTAGACGTAGACAGTCAAAATCTTTTGGACATGTTATGAGAAGAAATGGATTGGAGAACTTATTGACAACTGGCAAGATTGAAGGGAACAGACCAAGAGGAAGACCGAGAGGGAAAATACCTGGATGGCTTGGCCACATGGCATGGACGAGACAGTAACACTGAGCTGATCCACGACGCTGGTGATCGACTGAAATGGTGAGTCATGACCGCCCACGCTTTCCGGCATGGCACATGATTGATTGATTGATTGATTGACACAGGCTTAAAGTTCGCCTGGCGCGTAAACGCAATGAAAGGGAAGACTCCACACAAAGATTGTGCACGCTGATTACACACGTATCAAGTACAGCCTTCAAAGGAAAACAGACCATCAATCTTGATAATGGATTAAGAATGAAACATTTGTCTAAAACACACACAAATTAATTTTAAACTCCGTGTGGAGTATAGGCAGTTAACCATGCACGATAAACTCATTTCGTCGTTGGTTGGATGTTGACTAAGGTATGAAGCAGACACGGCCGTGTTGCCCAGGCCCGCAAGAGAAGCAAACAATAAAAACACTGTACACAATCAAACATGTCATAAGAGGAGACTAAGAGTGTTTAGGACTACCTGTGTTTAGGACAGGCTGCCTCATCACGTACAACAATTCTGTCACACAATTGAATCAATGATAAAAAAGCTACAACGAAAACAAGAATAACTCCGCCAACCGAGAGGAAAGGAAGCTACTCTAAAAGAGATATGACACGATTCGCAAGGAGTCAGAATCTCCGAATAACTTCCTTTCATCAAGGAAAATCTTCAGGTTTGGCACCTGGAATGTGAAACTTACATATGAATTAGAAAATACCGCACATGTGATAGAAGAAATAAAATATTATAAGATTAGCATGGCTGAATTATGAGAAACAAGGTAGCACATGAAAACAGAGGTAATGACTATAACTAAAGAAGAAAAAAAATCAACAACAATTCATCTAAACGAGCATTCCCTGAAACAATTACAGAGTTTCAAGTATCTAGGACGTATAATACTATCAAATGGCAAATCAGAAGACGAGATCGAAAATAGATGCAATAAGGCAAACAAACTCATTGGACAAATGGCACCAATACTAAAGAACAAACATGTTTCAATAGTTATTAAGAAAGCACTTTACAACACAAATCTTCCTACCAACTCTATGCTACCAATACCAAACCTGGACAATGACAGAAAAAAGAGAACAGAAAATCACAACAGACATGAGATTCCTGAGAAGAATACTCAATGTATCAAGAAGAGATCAGATCAGAAATGAAGAAATCAGGACTACAGTGTGGGCTATAGCAGCGCTAATGTTTATTAAAAGCAGCAAGTCAAATGGTTTGACCATGCAAGTAGGTTACCAACTAACAGTATACTACAACAAGCAATGGTGTACAGACCAGAGGGAAGCAGAGGAAGACGTTGGACGGAGGGAATAGCAGAGTCCATGGGAATATCGATACATGAAGCCCATAATTTGGCACTCTCCCACTGTTTACACTTCACCTCGACACCGCAAGGTACAAGAGGAACATAATGAGATGAGATGAAGGTGGAACGGAGCAGGCCAATCACAGGTGCAGGCTATTTTCAAACCGTACATAGGAAAATTTGGATTCAATCTTCAACTGCTCCAAATCATAAGGGAAGAAATACAAACTAGAATCAATTCTGGAAATAAGATATACTATGCACTACAACATCTATTAAAATCTAAGGCGCTATCTCGTAACACCAAGATCACAATATACAAAACACTGATCAGACCAGTTGTGCTGTATGGCTCTGAAACATGGAGTACAACGAAAGGAGACGAAGCCTTGCTACAAACCTTTGAGAACAAAGTTTTAAGACGCATCTTTGGACCCATTAGGGATACACAAAGTGGGGAGTGGAAAAGAAGAAGTAACAAAGACATTTATGATCTGTATAAGTTCCCGCTAATCACTGGTATCATGAAGGCTAATAGACTACAGTGGCTGGGGCATATAGAAAGAATGGAAGATAATAGGGAAACAAAACTCGCTTACACTCAGGAAGTAAATGACCGTAGACCCCGAGGTAGACCAAGAAGGCGGTGGAGAGATAATATATATACAGACCTACAAGCACTTGGAATCAACGACTGGCAAGAGAAGGTCAACCAGAGAGACGAGTGGAGACGGATTGTATCTGCAGCAAAGAACCTCAATGGCTCGGAACGCTGAAGAAGAAGAAGAAGACATAGGAAAATTACCCCCCCCCCTCAAACCCCCACACCTTTTTTCAAATCCCCCCCCCCCCCCCCCCGCCCACACCCACACCAAGAGTGAAGGTGTGGTCCTAATGTTATCCACAGAAGCAGATGAAACATTACTAAAGTGGGAAGCACTGAGTTCTAGGGTATTTAAAAAAAAACAAAAAACACCAAAATAAACGACAGAATGTGATCTAGTGTCACACACCAGCAAATGAGAAAGGTCAGGCAGCTAAGGGAGAATTTATCATGCAATTTCAAAGCATAACAAGTAATCAAAGAAACGGCAATGTCAAAATTGTCATGGGTGACCTAAATGCAAGAGATTAGAACAAGAATCGCCATTGCGAAAGTAGCCTTTAGCAAGATGAAAAACATTCTGACCAATAAAATGATGTCAATTGAAACGAGAAAAAGAGTGTTGAGGGGATACATAGAGCCTGTTCTTTTTTTTTGTATGTGAAACTTGGACAATGTGCAGTCAAGCAGAAAAACATCTGATGTCTGCAGAAATGTGGTTTCTGAGGAAAATGCAAAGAATACCATGGACAGATAGAAAAACCAATGACCAAGTACTACAAGAGACAAATGAAAATCGTAGATTGATTAGAGAAATTAGACGTAGACAGTCAAAATTTTTTGGACATGTTATGAGAAAAAATGGACTGGAGAACTTAGTGACAGCTGGCAAGATCGAAGGGAACAGACCAAGAGGAAGACCGAGAGGAAAATACATGGATGGCTTGGCCACATGGCATGGACGAGACAGGAACACTGAACTGATCCACGACTCTGGTGATCGAGTGAAATGGCGAATCATGACCGCCCACGCTTTCCGGCATGGCACATGATTGATTGATTGACCTAAATGCGAAGATAGAATAGGATTGGTTGCGAAGAGATCGTGGTAAAACACTGACTAAGAGTAATTAATTAAAGTGGACAATTGTTCACCAAGTTTTATGCGGTTAATAAATTAACCATTAAGAACTCCTATTTTCAGACGACCAATCACTAATAGCAAAATCAGAATCAGAATTACAAATCTACATAAATAGTATAAGCGAAGCGTATATGGAACATAATATGAAAATAAGCATTAGTCAAACAGAGGTAATGATTAGTTAGTTAGTTAGTCGACAGATCATCCTCATTGCACATCGAACCATTCAGTCCATAAGTGCTCGGATCCCCTCCTCAGTAAATCCAGCAGTGTATAGTGGCTCACAACACCAGTTCTGTGCTGGTTTATTAATCTTGCTTGGCTTCCTGCATGCTGTTCTTGTCTGGCCACACCTCTTTTAACTTGCTGTTCTCGCAGTCTGGCCATGGTTGTACATCACTTGGTTCTCGCAAAGTTTTACTTCTCGTAAAGCATTCAGTATATCAGCCTGGTCCATGGCTCGTCCGCCCTTCACAGTAGCCTTACCTGAAAGCCTTTCAGCCTTCTCATTTCCGTATAAACCCGCATGCCCTGGCACGAAAATGAAACTGATCTTTGTCTTCGTCAGAGACACCAACCACTATCTTCGGACCCAACCAATCTCTATCGTTATGAGCAAACTGATTGAGTCACCAATGAAGCATGCCCGAGTGACGGTCAATGTCTCGAGCCATGTTATTGCTTTACTTACAGCCATGATGTCCTTATTCAGACTACTTGTGGTAAAGACAATAGCACCAGAATCTTACTTCACAACTCTCCCTCCAGCCTGAGCCGCAAGAGCCCATGAACTTCTCATGCGTCGAACGACCGATCCATCTGTGTACGTAGCAGCGTCACCCTCTAAAGAATTCTCGAAGATCAAAGTCTTTACTTCCTCCTCCTCAGAAGCCGGATTTTTTTGCCTGCATTTTCTGTCTAGTTGAATGCAAACTGAAAGGGACGTTCAGAACACTGTTGGCACTTGCAGCCACTCCTCGCCAGGTTCTAAGTCCTCAAGTGAACACACCTATTGAAGAATGTCTTCGGCTTGACCCATCCACGACTTTCCTCTTGTTAACTTGCTGCCCTTTACCTTATTAATTTCACTATGCAGTGGATATTGTGTGTTTGCGTTGACTCTGCGGTAGGCACGTGCTCGGCAAATTTGTAGCATGGTTGGAAAGTCAAGAAGGTAGCGCATGGCTCTGCATGCTGTATCTCATGTACACCCAAGCATAAAACACATAGCTTCGTTCTGTATCCTCTCCATCCTTTCCATCTGCTTATGGCTGAGAGTCGGGATCGCCATCGCATACTCAACAAAAAAAAAAAAAAAATAGAAAACAGAGGTGGCGCTGCTCACAGTTTTCCGCCGCCATCACCCTCATCGCAGCCAAACCTCGCGTGACCTTTGTTATCACCTGGTCTATGTGCTCAGTATAAACAAAGCTTCGATAAAATCGAATCCCTGGGTATTTCATTGACTGCGTTCTTTCCACAATATCCTGGCCCAGATTTACGTTTGGTGTTAGAATATTACTGGTTCCAAATTGCTGTATGTAGCCGGGGCGCAGTGTTGGGGTGAGCGCCCAACATTGCTTAAATACCCCAATGGCTCGTGAATACATAACCTCTGCAGCAAAAGTCCAACTCCTGGCCTTCACGTGGCGGAACTGTTTTAACTAACAGGAGAAGGGGCGACGGCGAGTATCTGGCGCCGGAAAATAACCAGTGTGCTCTAGATGTGTATACACATACATGCATGTGCAGACACGTGTGTGCGTGTGTACACATCTAAACTCGAGTGAGACCACAGTCTGCTCTAGCAAAGGAAAGGTGCTGAAGACGGAGGCAACCAGCCAGGAGGCGCACCACAGAAATCAGGATGCCACGCAATTACGCAAAATGGAATATGTCGACTGCTGCTAAACGTTATGGTGCTCGCCCTGCTTTGGACCCCCAGGCAGGTGCAGTGCCGGGCCCTATGTCTCGAAAGGGTCCAACCCCAACTACTGGAGGTCCTTCTCAGATGTCCTGTGGAGTCAGGGGACATGAGAATAGAACAGCTGGCCATACTAAACTAAGACTTAAAATAATGCACTGGAATGCGGAGGGAGCCAGCAACAAAAAAGTAGAATTAGAAAACATCCTGGACAAAGAACAAGTAAGCATATGTTGCTTGCAAGAAACTCACCTCAACGAAAATATAGCCTTCAAAATCAGAGGCTACCAGTGTTACCGATCTGACCGAAAGGACAGGCGAAAAGGTGGGATACTTACCCTTGTAAAAAATACATCACTGCTTCCCAAATCGAAGTCTATATGGAAGGGGCTGAGTACCAGACACTTAAACCTAAAACAGGCTATACGGACCTACATCTGATCAATTACTACTGTCCAAGTGACCGTCCACAGGCACTGGACACACTACCATTAACAGAAAAAATGATTGTGTGCGGCGATTTCAACAGCCACTCGCAGAGTTGGGGCTATGATCACATGGACCAGAGAGGAGAGAGACTGGAAGACTGGCAGGATGAGAATAGATTCATCTTGGTTAACAAGCCGTCCGACCCACATACTTTCTACTCGAGATCATGGCACTCTACAACTACACCTGACCTGGCTTTTCATTCACCAGACCTGGAGTGGAACATTACACGAATTGTTGGGAAACAACTAGGTGGCAGTGACCATCGACCAGTCTTTCTAACTGTAGAAAATGAGCTTGTAAGTGAAAGTAGCACCCTCTCGAGGTGGAACTACAAGAAAGCAGACTGGGCAGTGTACAAGCATCGCACCAGTATACTGGTTAGAAACCTGAACACTGAGAAAGACATAAATAAAGTAGTTGAAGAGTTTGGGAAATGCATACTACAGGCAGCGCGAGAAACAGTACCAAGAGGAGCCCGTAAACAATATAAACCCTACTGGAGTAGTGAACTGGAACAGTTGCATAATGATGTGGAAGTATGTAGAAAGCAAGCAGAGGCCACACCCAGCCAAGAGCACCACAATAAATTCCAGCATGCAAAAGCCAAATTTCAAAGGGCCAAGCTGCAGGCTAGACGGAAAAGCTGGCAGGAAAAAACAGAGTCTCTGAACTTTGAAAGAGACACAAGGAAATTGTGGAAGCTAATAAAACAACTTAACGATGAGGGAAGAGGGAGAAACTCAAAAATTGCACTACATAAAGATGGAAACATCTTAACAAGAAAACAAGCAGCTGACCATTTTGCGGACTCATTCGCACAAGATAACAATATCAAAATCAGTCCAGAGAAACAACAAGAGATTCAAGAGAAACGGCAACATACAGGACAGAAGGAAATAGTACATGAGGTTCTGGAGGCACCCATCACAATCAGCGAACTGGAGCTAGCCATATCAAACTGAAAATGAGAAAGTCACCAGGAGCTGATGGTATCTCCAATGAAATGATCAGGAACCTAGGAACAGAGGCCAAAGCAAAGCTGTTGCAGATCTTCAATAACAGTTGGACCTTAGGCAGTGTTCCACAAGCCTGGAGAGAAGCAATCATGATACCCCTCCTAAATCAGGGAAAGATAGTTCCATTGCCTCTAGCTACAGACCAATTAGCCTCACCAGCTGTCTCTGCAAAACACTGGAGCGCATCATCAATCACAGACTGCAATGGTACATTGAAAGTAAAAACATCCTTGTGCCACAGCAGGCTGGCTTTAGGCAGTGCTACTCTACGGAAGATCAGACAACCTACCTCTCTCAAGAAATTGAGGATGCATTCCAAGAGAAGAAGCTGGTGCTTGCGGCATGGATAGATTTGAAGAAAGCCTTTGACAAAGTCTGGAAAGAAGGTCTGATGAATAAACTGAGAAACTGCAAAGTCAATGGAAGAATGTACAAATGGGTGAAAGCATACTTGCACAACAGAAGAGCCCGAGTACAGATAGACGGACTAAAGAGCAAGAAAGTACTACTGCGTCACGGTAGTTCCCCAGGGCGGAGTCTTGTCCCCCACACTTTTCTAATCTTCATCAATGATCTCGTTGCTAATCTACCGCATGGAATTAAAGCCGGCAATGTACGCCGATGACCTGGTTCTATGGAGCACAAATGAACATGCATCAGTGGCCACCAGATTACTACAAAGAGCTGTAGATACATTTGTTGCATGCGCAAATAGATGGTGTGTCAGCATAAACACTGACAATTGCAGCACCACCCTATTTACCCTCTCTCCAAAACAAAAGGCAGGGACCATCCAGATAAATGGAACACCCCTAAGAGAAGATAAAGAACCAACATACCTTGGAGTAACATTTGATGGCAGGCTGACATGGAGAAAGCACATCAACAAAGCAGTAGCAAAAGCCAGAAGGAAAATAGCCATCCTGAGAAAGCTAAGTGGAACCACATGGGGAGCCAGTGGGAAAATACTTAGCAAAGTTTATCAACAGAGCATACGACCACACCTGGAATACGGGTCAACTGCATGGTGTTCGGCATCAAAAACCACACTACAAGAGCTGGACAAAGTGCAAAATCAAGCACTTAGAGTCACCACAGGAGGGATGAGATCAACCCCTATAGTGGAAATGGAGAAGATGGGGAGGACACAAGCACTGAGTGAGCGCAGAGATACGAAAACGCTAATACAAGCAGAAAAGTTCCTCAGCTTGCCAGGCCACCCTATGAAGAACAGATTTGAAAACCTAGCTATGGGGCGGTTGAAAAGAAGTAGTTTTATCCACCAGGCCAAACGACTCTGCAGAGAAACCACCGATCTGCCCACAGTTGGTATCCCCCTAACAACTATTCCAGAGCGAACTCCATGGAAAGATGAGCATAGACTATCATTACAAATCCAGACAAAAGTGAGAGGAATATTTGACAAGGAAGATCATAACAGTGTGCAGCGCAGAACAGCCACTCTCAGCTTCCTTGATGAAGAATACCCACAGGACCTCTGGATCCGAGTCTACACAGATGGGTCAGCACAAAATGCTGTTCGAAATGGAGGAGCGGGAGTGTACATAGAATACCCAAATAATACTAGGGACACAGCTAGAGTACCGACAGGAAAGTACTGCCATAACTACGATGCTGAAATTGAGGCAATCAAGATAGCAACAGAGAAATTACTAAATACCAGCAATGGTACACAACCTGTGGTGCTATTGACAGATGCAAAATCAGTACTCGAGGCGCTCCTGTCTGGGAAATTGCCAGTACTAAGGACACTACTTTCTGAACTTAGCAGTCAGCATAAGGTCACCATACAGTGGATACCATCCCACTGTGGAGTACCCGGAAACGACAGAGCTGATCAATTGGCTAAGGAAGGAGCCAAAGAAGAACAGCCTGATGTGCCCGTTACATACCACCAAAAGAAAAGAATGATCAAATCAGTCAGAAAGCCACCAAAACCTGCTCAAGATGAATACAACGTTATGGATAGACCAGAACAAGTCATTATTCTGCGCCTCAGAACAGGGCACAATAGATTACGCAACCACATGTATACAAAATTCAAGATTGGTGAAACAGCCATGTGTACATGTGGATTGGCGTCGCAGACAGCAGAGCACATACTCCAAGACTGCCCAAAATATAACATATCTAGGCAAACCTTCTGGCCTAGAGAGACGACAGTGGAAGATAAACTCTATGGACCGCTGTGTGAACTGAAAAAGACAGTTCAATTCATACAAGAGACAGCATTGCAGTTATAGACATATTTCAAGCGAACGAAAGAAGAAGAAGATATTACTCCACGATGCTTGACTGCAGAAGTGGAAGATGATGATGTTAGAATATTGACAATATGGCTCCCGTGTGTTGCCGTGTGTGTGTGTGGGGTTTTTGTGTGGTGTGTGTGTGTGTGGTGTGTGTGAGTTTGGAATTTCTGGGGGACATTGGTTGACATTTTGGGGGTGGCATTATGCCATGTATCTGTGCGGGCTGTTGTTTGTCGAGACTCCTGTCTTTTCCACTTTTCACATTGGGCAATGGGAGGCATTTTGTGTGATATTCACGGGCACAGGAGGGAGCATAATGGGACGCCCGGGTTTTCTGTGAATTGAACCGCGACTAACTAAAAACTTTTGACAATATGGTTATTCAAAGAGAACCATGTCACTGCTGCCTTCGTTGGGTTGATATTGCATCAGCTTCAACACACCAAGTGCTTATGCAATTGTGTTCTGTTTGTAGTTCCACAGCAATCTAATCTCTATCCTTACCCTGACGATACACTAACACATTATCAGCATACTACGTACAATATCCTTCCCCCGTCCTGTGATCTGCTCACGGGTGATTCTCACAGCGAAGGCGTTGAAGTTGAACAGCACAGGAGATAATGTGGCAGGCCAGGATATATTGCTGCTTGTTCAAAAGTCCAACGGCCACATCTAAAACTACTTTCCGCTGGAAGAGGGCTGCAGATATCCAGTTAAAGAATAATGGACTTATCTTGAGTTAAAGAAGCTAAACCATTAAGAAAGCCAATGGTACACTGTTGTACGCATCCTCGGGATAAATTGCTGCAGTACATGTTTCGATGCCTGAGGGGAACCTTCATATGCAACATGCATGAGATAACGATTATAACCAAAGAAGAAAAAAAACACAACAAAGATTCATATAAAAGAACACCCCCTGAAACAAGTAAAGAGCTTCAAGTACTTAGGCAGTCATAATATCATCAAAGGGCAAAATCGAAAATAGATGCAACAAGGCAAACCAATGCTTTGGACAAATGGCACCAATGCTAAAGTGCAAACACGTATCAGTAAATACCAACTCTATGCTAACAATGCGAAACCTGGACAATGACAGCAAAAGAGAAAATACAAATTGAATGTTTCTACGTGATGGGATAGCCTGCCCCAAGCACAACCCTCCTTTAGTAGCCTCTTACGACATGCAATGCTAGGGTGCAGTGCTGAACCAAGCCATATGGGATAAAACCCGGTGCAATAAAGTCGATCCTATCGACTTTTAAGTCTTTTTTTTAATAACTGCCATTCTTTACTTCCCCTGCGGACACCGGTAACACACTAGCGATATTGTAATTACCTGTAGATTTAAATCTCAGGTGAAGTTTACACAATTATCGGTAGTTTATTTGCATTTCATTCCTCTCTGGTTCGTTAGACAACCGTGCGATGCACATCGGCAGAACCAACATGGTTTTCCCAAGTGCTGAAGAATAATCATCGTCTTGTTTTCTTAATTCACACGCAATCATAAAAAACACAAAAATGCACCAAGTATGCTCGTGGGGGACTGTTTATAGACGAGAACATTATCGATCATTGGTCTGACATGGCAAAAACAAAAGACAATTACTGAGCAAACGAAATGATTGATTAGTTAGGCTTTAACCAAGCACTCACCCAAGTGCACAATTTGGAAATCCTTTTCCCAGAGACGATGGTTTTCGAGCTCTACTTCTGGGAAGGCCTTTAATTGCGTCAAACGCATGCGCGCGAGCATATATACACACTTTAAAAAATGCACGTCCCTTGAAGGACGTCCGTGATCAACCTCAGGTTGATTTTCTAGGCAATTTTACGTTCAGTAGTTTGCCATTGCTTTCTGAACGAGAAATCAACATTTAATTCCAACTGACCGGTGTAGGGGTTAATCCTGCTACTCCGCCACCCGAGCACTGGAAGTTTAAGAAGGTTCTTATCCTTTCGGCCACACCGATTGCTACACAAACACACGGTTAGACAAAACACCACTGCGGCCGACCTACGATGAAGATAACTGATATAACATATCTCCGTGGCAGGCGAGCGTGGCTGGGTTCGAATGCACACTGAGTCATATTTTAACTAATTAAGTGCCATGGGATGATTAATCGTCTTAAGCGACTTCGGGTATCTGCCATGGGCTCATATATAGTAGTTTTCCCTATGCAACCCCCTTTAAATTGATATATAATACAATAAGGAGGATCAGCGTTCTTTTATCGTTTTTTTTTTTTTTAAAAATCAGTGAAGGGTGGAACCTATAGAAATTCATCAGCGAATGAAGGTCCAGTGTAGTGATGCATGTCTGTCAGAACAGCAAGTGCTTGAGTGGAGTAGGAAAGTTCAAAACGGCGTGACTTATGTGACTTATGGGTCAGGCACACCGAGTAGTGACCCCAGAGAATTCTTTTCGACAGGAATCCAATTACTTTATCGGAGCTGGAGGTCTTGCATTTGAATGCAATGGTAACTACATAGAAAAACAATACATTTGTTCTTTAAATATTGAGCACAACCCACTACTGGCAACGCCGATCGCATTCTGGCATGAACCTAAGGCCTATCCACGTCAATATGGAAGCACTATACTCGAGTTTCGCCCTCGTTTGAGCTCGTCAGTAGTGTAGTGCATATCCCTGACCGGATCCGGAAACAGTCCCGGATCACGCGTGTGAAGCGGGTGTGTAACCACGCGGCACACACTGGACACACCAAATTATCACAACAGAACATCACAACGCTACCCATCGTAGGCTATGTACATTTGTTCTTTATTTTTTAAGAATATACTCACACACACAATTTATTTAAGTTTTCATTTGAAGCTCCCTTGTAAATATAAATTTCAACACACACACACACACACACACACACGCACGCACGCACACACACACACACACACACACACACACACACACACACACACACACACATCCCCACGCCATGATGGGGTTTCGAATACATAACTACCGGACCGGCAGACAAGCATACTAGTCACTGCTCTGTGAAATTCTCACGTTTCCCAATAGCCATATTGAATTGAAATAAATAAGCCACACCATCTCTAATAGTAATGTATGGATCAGAAGCACGAAGAACAACTAAAACATTTACTGATAAACTATACACATGCACTAATTGGTTCCTGCATAGAACAGAAGAATTATAAACATTGTAAGACAAAATCACCAGTGTGCAGCCTATGGCCATAATTAAACATATACCAATGAATCAAAGGTGTGGAAAAGACGTTGGAGGTAGACAGATTGATTGATTGATTGATTGATTTAGGAATCGACATCACAGCATTCGGGGCATTCCCATAAGCGCTCTGTCCCCATCCTCAGCAGCCAGCGAAGAGTTCCAACACCAATAGTACCAGTAGCAATCTGATTATATGTCCGTCTCGCCTTTCCTCTGAGCGTTGAGCGTCGGCCAGATCCCTTCGTCACTCCTCGTTGTCTCATTCTTGCCAGACCATGGTAATCTATTTGCTACTTCGAGGTGTACACGTGCTCCCACAAGGCCGCAACCACGTCTGCCTTGTCATGTATCTGTAACAATGCGTGTATACAGTGGAGCAACGAGTTCTGTTGGGTTATTTCAAAAACAGGTCTTTATTTACATAGGATGGTTGATACAAAATCTCAGTACAAATCAAGTAAGATGTTGTCTTCTCTTCCCTCGTCCTTGGTGGTAACTAACTACCCAACAACAAGCTACGTCACGACTTGAGCATCCTTCTTACTGTTCTATATCGATGCTCAAGCGTGCTGTAGTCTTGCACCCCTAAACTAATACTAATAAGATATTCATTCTGCTACATATCAATACTCCACCAAGTTCTGCAGAGCCAGCCAATCTGTCCACCTGTTCATTTCCCAGCACACCGGCATGCCCTGGAGAAAAGATCCAGGCGATGCTTGTCACCCGTGACCTCCGAAGCGAAGCAAGCCACTCCGCACGAAGCCTGCCCGTCCTCACCCTCGTCAGCATGCTTTCTGAGTCAGTTACAATCACGATGTGTGTGTGTGTGTGTGTGTGTGTGTGTGTGTGTGTGTCGTATTCTCCATCTAGTGGAGAGCCGCAGTGACTGCCTCCACCTCCATTCTTAAGCTGGATGTTGTGGTATCATATGCCAGGCTCTCCTGCACCAAACGTCGACCATTAGCTTTGGCTATGAACCCCCAGCCACTTCTCTCACCTCTTGACACCGAACCATCTGTGTAGATAATCACATCACCGGTGTGAGCATTGTCCTGAATTAGTTGCTGGATTTCCAGTAACTAATCATGGATGGCTCAGGCGGAGGATACGATCAGACAGGTGTGCCCCTTGGAGAACATTAGGCGAGGTGAGGAGTGGGTCAGAGTGCCAGCGGAGCAGCCAGACTTGTGCAGAGTTATAATCACATTAAGCCGGGAGTGCAGGCAGTGGCCAGCAGGGACCACGGAAGTGGAGGTAAACAGGTGTTTGTCCATCAAGAATGATGACAACCATTCATTTCATCTAGTGGGGTTGAAAGTTTGGAGCCGTGAGTTCTATGATGGCTGTAAGGCCTATTTTGGCTCGAAATGTTTTTTGACAATGTGGGCTAAGAGTGCTTGACGTTCCAGGGAGGGGAGGAAGTTATCCTACAGTCCC
This sequence comes from Cepaea nemoralis, assembly GCA_014155875.1. Taxonomy (NCBI): domain Eukaryota; kingdom Metazoa; phylum Mollusca; class Gastropoda; order Stylommatophora; family Helicidae; genus Cepaea; species Cepaea nemoralis. The sequence continues at coordinate 41,983 of JACEFZ010023419.1, forward strand.
CCCCCCCCCCCCACATCTTTTGCAGTCCTATTTTCTTCCGCAAATGACTACACCCTTGAGTAATGATGTACGTCACGAATTTCGGTCTTTGGCAGCAGTCTCCCAAGTCTCGTGAAGAATTCCAAAAGCTTTTCGTGAGATATTCAGAGTATCTTTAAAGCGTTTCCTGTGGCCACTCTGGGAGCGTTTACCACAGCGCAGTTCACTGTAAAAATGTATTTAGGGCTTAGGGAGCCTGTGATATGGCATGCGAGTCAAGTGACCAGCCCAGCGAATCTGATTCTTTATTAGTAGAGTGTGAATACTGGGCATGGTCGCTCTTTCTAAGACTTAAGTGCCTGGGATCTTGGATCTTGTCTTGCCATTTAATCTTCAATAGCTTCCCAAGGCAGACTGTGTGGACGTTGTTTAATTCCCTGGCGTATTGTATCTCTGGTAAACTGTCCAGGTTTCACAAGCATAGAGGTAGATAGGACACACACGGAGAAAATCCGAGAATAGCATAATTATGAAGTCCTTAGTCTGAAACGCATGGGGCAAAGGAGAGAGAGAGAGAGAGAGAGAGAGAGAGAGAGAGAGAGAGAGAGAGAGAGAGAGAGAGAGAGAGAGAGAGAACACGGAGAAAACCACTAGAGACAGAGATAAATAATATGGGGGAGACACGGGAGGAACTGCAGGAGATAGCAAAAGATAGGACGGCTTGGGTTGAGTTGGGTGAAGGTCTGTTTCAATGGGAGATAAAGTGCAGACGAAGAAGGCAACATGTGTAGAACACTGCACTGTAGCAATATTGCATATTGTTGACAAACTTCTCAATCGGTGTTGACAACATTCATGTCAAGGTTCCGCTACAAATAATTGGATCTAAAAATAACCCTGGGGAACTGTCACGGAATGCGGCGATTTGCACCAGACTGCCTCTCGTTCCACAAACACAGGGGATGAATTACAGAAGAAGGAACGGCATTCTCTTTGATAAAGAAGCTGGGGTTATATACTGGTTATATAAGGTTATTACAAGCATTGTACAAGATCACTGAGCTGAGGTAAGATTGTTCACAAAGACGCAAGTAAGCAAACACCAAGGTCTGCTTGAGACTTAACCTATTGTTAGACAAGCAGACTTTTATCAAAAGAGCAAAACAACACAGTGTGAAACTGACCTGTGACTGGGAACTCTCAACATAATACAAGTATGGCTAGACGCTCAGGAGGAGACACTAGGCGGCCTGGGGCTGATAACATGCCAAGGCCAGCAGTTGAATAGTCTTGTACCCGTGAAAAGTGTGGAATGTCAAACTGATAATAATGACCACACTGACTGGCAGACTCAAGGGAGTGTAAAACAGACCGTATGAATTTCTGGCCCCAGGGAAACTTTCCCATGAGAACACCCAGGGAACCCGCCAAGCATGACGCCCCAGGAGATAAGAGCCTTCTCTCGGACTTAGTATAAATCCACTTGCCTAGAAAGGTTTCCAATCGTCGTCTTTTGCATTCGCACTGCGAGCGCTAACAAGTCAAGTCACCTTATCCTGTCAAGAAGCCTGATACGCGGGAAAATGTCACGTTGAAAGTCCAACAACAAGAAACACGCGGTAGCCAAGATGTGCAGCGTGGGAGCCGACAAGAAGAAGATCGACAGCCCAACACAGACAAGAATCAAGACAACAGAGAAGAATTAGGAGAAAGACACAAGAGCCGGGAAAACCGACTCAAAAACAGTCCGATGGGTTGTCAAGCGGATTCAAGTGGAGCTGACAGACGAAGAAATCCTGAAGCAGCTACGAGAAGAGAATCTTCACATCCGATTCGTGAAGGCGGAGCGGCTCCTCACCTACTCCAAGATACCTACAACCTTGGCAGTGGTGACATCGGAGGGCAGCGAAATGCCGACCACAGTATCAATCAACAAGAGAATGCAGCAACCAGAGAGATTCATCCCAAGAATCACTCAATGTTCCAGATGTCAAAAGGCCGGCCACAGCAGAGCAACGTGTCGCAGTAAGACGGAAATCTGCCAATACTGCGCCGATCATCACGCCTTCAAGGAGTGTCCGCTGGCTAAGCTGGACACCGACTTCCGAGCACCCAACAACAAAAGAAAGTGCGCCAACTGCCTGGGCAAACATGGAGCAAGATACCTGGGCTGTCCGTACCTGCAGAGACACAGAGACGTCTTAAAGATCGCCATCACCACAAAGACACCATACAACGAAGCAATACGGAGATGCGAGCCAGCCACGGGATGCTCACAAGCGGAAAGAACCCAACTGCAAAGCCAAATAGACGAGCTAAAGAAGCAAGTCAAGCTACCCCTAACACCGTCACAAACCAGCGAGAATGAAAAACTACTTGCTGAAATGAAGGAGGTACAGCAAAACATCAAACAAGAGATGGAACGCACGGCCGAGATGAAGAAGGAGAACGAAGAAATCCTACAAATGATCAAGACCGAAAGAGAACTGCATAGAGCTGAAATGGAAATCTTCCAAAACAAACCAACAGAAACTTACAAGAACTCAAAGAGAAACCGCAAGATGAAAACCAAGAGATCGAGCCCGAACCGCAAGCCACAGCCAGCAGCCCAAACGCGACGCCTGAGGCAGACGAAGGGAAACAAATATCTCGCCAGACATCCGAAGAAAACCGAGAGGAACACCCTGATGACGACACGGAGAGAGCATGGGTTCCTACCTTGGAGGAGCTACGAGAATCGCAAAGAGTGGAGAAACTCAGGCACCAGGAATTCAAAAGATGTTGGTATGAAAGAGAAAAGAAGAAACAAAAATAAAACTCAAGAGACCGGTAGAATACCCAACTAGACAACTTGGAACGTGATTATGCCGACTACTCGTACTACACAGAAGACGGAGAAAGAAAACCATGGCTGAGTGCGGAGGAAAAAATCGAATGGCAACAGAAGCTCAAACTCGAAGAGGAAAAAAGATACAAGGCGGAAAATAGAAACGTCGAAAAGCTCCTACAGAATATACACAAAAAAAGGAGACTAAAAGACCTAATAAAAAGTCCTTATAAGGACTGCAGCCAGACAAGCCAGACGGACCAGGAGCCTACACCAACAAAGAAAGCCACAAGAACAGACGAGCACAAAGGATAGCCGCCGCCCGATCCCCCAGCTGACGTCACAGACACAAACCAACATAACTAGTCCGAGACAGGACTCACAAGACAAGAATTAGGGTGAATGAACCCACAAAAACCACGGACCTCAACAATAACCGACGCCGAGGAAGCAGGTTGAACGAGGCCGAATTTGTAATTTTTGTTTTGAAAATTGGAATTGGAATAGGTTTCCAATCAGATAACTTCAATCTTAGAACAATTATGACGATCTCAGTGTACGTTCGGCATTCATATTTTTTTGATCATTATGTTAGCTAGACTCCCCCGATGGTGTTTCCACCTTGTCGTGGTGGGGGAGCTTGAGTTTCTCAATGACCTTGAGAGCTATGCCGGCGGTAGCGTAGCTACCAGCAGGGCCTCCCAAGCCGGACAGGTCAAAGGGTAGAGAACAGACAAAGAGAAACACCCTGGTCCTCCAGGTTGGGGGTTGAAGCGTGGGGTTAACATCCCCACCTTTGTAAAAACCTTTCTTTGTTACGAAACAAATACATGAGCCTCGATATCGGACTGACTTATCTGGACAACGACCTTGGAACGTTATAGGACTTTTGAGATTTGGAACATGGGATGTACGGACACTATATCGAGCTGGAGCGGCCGAAGAACTAACCCGGGAGCTGGTTGAATATCAAATGGATATAACAGCAATTCAAGAAATAAGGTGGCCAGGAGAGGGTACTTTAGAGCAAAGTGGAATGATTATAATATATGGAGGAAACACCCAAAATAAACATGAATTAGGAACAGGATTTGTCATCAAAAAAAGAGTTATGGGGGAACGTTTTAAACTTTAAAGCTTTTAATGACAGGATTAGTAAATTACGAATAAAAGGTAAATGGAAAAATATAACGATGATTAATGTACATGCACTTACTGAGGAGAAAGAAGATGATATTAAAGAAGACTTTTATAATGATCTGGAAGATGTCATAGAAGAAACCCCCAAACAGGACATCCTGATTGTGCTGGGAGACTTCAATGCAAAAATAGGTAGAGAGCAAACTAATAAAAAAGTGGCCGGTATGGAAAGCCTACATACAACTTCAAATGATAATGGATGGAGAGTCATCAACCTGGCAGAAGCCAAAGGACTGCAGATTAGCAGTACCAGACTACAAAGAAAGGATATACACAAACAAACTTGGAAATCATGTGACAAGAGAACCTATAATCAAATAGATCACATTTTAATTAACAACAGAAATGCATCAAACATACAGCAAGTCAGAAGTTATAGAGGAGCTGAGTGCCACAGTGACCACTTCCTCGTTGGAGCAAAATTTAAAATAAAACTTAAGAGAGCTTTCTATACTAAATTACAAAGATTACACCCAACATATAACAGAGAAAAACTACAAGATATTACAGTCAAAGAGAAATTTACAGATGAAATAAAATGTAAACTTGAAACTCTGCAAAACCCTTCGGAGGAAAGCGTTGACCAAACTTGGTTGAACATCAAGAATACAATTCAATCTACCGCAGAAGAATGTCTCGGTGTGTTAACCACGCACTAGAAAGAACAGATGGTTCAATCAAAAATGTGAAGAAGCAGTCATTAGGAAGAAGAATGCCAGACATGTATGGTTAAATGACATCAATAACATCCAAAAGGAAGAGCATTATAGAAATGAATGTAAAGAGGCTACAAAAATAGTCAGACAGCAGAAGCGAGAATATATGAGTAATATAATCAAAGATATGGAAACTAATCACCAGAAAAATGAATCCAGAAAATTTTTTTAAAGAACTGAAGTCAATGAAACGAGGGCACCAACAAAACACATATGGTTTAAAAGACAAAAATGGGAATATGATAAATACCAATGAGGAAATGTGCAACACATGGAAAGAATATTTTATTGAATTACTAAATTGTGAAGCTCCAAGTAACATTTTCCCACAGGAAGAGGTTCTAACATGCGAACCACAAATTGAAGAACCTACATTTGAAGAAATCCTATATGTAATCACACGACTTAAAAACAATAAGGCAACTGGGACTGATGGAATTGCTGCTGAATTTATAAAGGCAGGTGGCCATGCATTACATCTAAAGCTATACGAACTAATAATAAAAATCTGGAGGACAGAAGAATTACCCCATGACTGGAAAGAGTCATTATTGATACCTATCTTTAAGAAAGGAGACAAGTTCCAATGTGGAAATTATAGAGGAATATCACTACTGTCCACAAGCTATAAGATACTATCCGCAGTATTACTAAATAGACTAAAACCATATTCAGAAGACATATTAGGTGACTACCAGGCGGGTTTTAGACAAAACAGATCAACAATAGATCAGATATTTATCTTACGACAAATAGCCGAGAAACATTGGGAATATAAAAGAGATCTCCATAACATTTTTGTGGATTTTAAAAAGGCTTATGATAGTGTCCATAGGAATAGTCTATGGAATGCTATGCAGGAATTTGGAATACCAAGGAAGTTAATCAACATGACCAGACTATGCATGGAAGATACTTATAATATAGTAACATATAAAGGCAGGAAATCAGACCCCTTCCAAATAACATCTGGCTTGAAACAGGGTGATGCACTATCGCCGCTACTCTTCAATCTGGCTCTAGAGAAAGTTGTAAGGAAGATAAAGGAGGAATGTGATATTGGAGGAACATCCAAGCTGCTTGGTTATGCAGATGATATAGATATTATAGGGCAAAGTGAACAAAAGACATTGGAAATATTGACTCACTTAAAGGAAAAAGCCCAACAGATGGGGCTGGTTATCAACCAAGATAAGACAGAATATATGGTAATTTCAAGAGACGGAATGGCTAAAAACTCTGGCCACATACAAATAGATAATATGACCATTAAAAGAACGGAAACATACAAATACCTGGGTACAATCTTCAACTGCTCCAACATCATAAGGGAAGAAATACAAACTAGAATCAACTCTGGAAATAAGATATACTATGCACTACAACATCTACTAAAATCAAAGGCGCTATCTCGTAACACCAAAATCACAATATACAAAACACTGATCAGACCAGTTGTGCTGTATGGCTCTGAAACCTGGAGTACAACGAAAGGAGACGAAGCCTTGTTACAAACCTTTGAGAACAAAATTTTAAGACGCATCTTTGGACCCATTAGGGATACACAAAGTGGAGAGTGGAAAAGAAGAAGTAACAAAGACATTTATGATCTGTTTAAGTCCCCGCTAATCACTGGTATCATGAAGGCTAATAGACTACAATGGCTGGGGCATATAGAAAGAATGGAAGATAATAGGGAAACAAAACTCGCTTACACTCAGGAAATAAATGACCGTAGACCCCGAGGTAGACCAAGAAGACGACGGAGATATAATACATGTACAGACCTACAAGCACTTGGAATCAACGACTGGCAAGAGAAGGTCCACCAGAGAGACGAATGGAGACGGATTGTATTTGCAGCAAAGAACCTCAATGGCTTGGAAAGCTGAAGAAGAAGAAGATGTTAGCTAGACTTCACTAGGAATGTTATTTCTTAGTAAATATTCAACAGTCTTTTTTAATGTATTGACTTTCATTCGGCGGTCTGACTCTGGTTACTTTCAAAGATAGTTAGTATTTTCTCACTTGTCTGTATAGTTGTGTTACGATGTCTCGCTTACTAACAAGTAAGACTTTCATGCTATGCACATGTTCATCTTATGTTTCTAGGCATGATTTTTGGCTATACTCTGGACAGGCATTCGACAGATTTTTATTTAGTATTGTCAGATGTCTGTCACATCTACTGAAACTATTAGTTTCTCATTTGTTGTAGATAATTATATTACTACATTTTTTTGCATTCATACTACTTATGCAGGAATATCTTCATATGCCTAATGTTTAAGTATATGGTGGATATATTTATGCGTTATATGATTACGCCAATGAGACCTGTTTATAAGTCTCATTTTGTATGTATACAATATTATTACCAACTCGTTGTTGTGCTATTAGTAGGAATAACATTATATGTCTATTTTGAATTAGTATACTTTATGTGGTTTGGATGTTTGAAATGCAGTTTGTCATATGGTATTCACTAGGAGGAATTGGGTGTTATGCTATTGTGTTTGTGTGCGCCGCGCGCATTGGTATATTGCCTATTGATCGTGTTTGAAGTAGAAGTGTTGGAGTACAGACATTACCCACAATTGGTATAGGGTATCTGGTGCTTAGCCCTTCCAGTGTGTGATGAACGAGGTCCATCGTAACTCACCGAGGCCTTTCATAGAGACTGATCACGACACTTGAGATACTTTTATGATACTACCGATCCTGTGATCTGCTAAACTAACGGTTGAACGGGGTGTCTAAATTAGTGACATTAACTTAGGCCATTTCATTCATCATGAAGGGACGTTATAGGGGATGGCAGGAATTGTAATAATTACCGGCGTGTTAGACTGGAAAAGTACTTCCCAGACTAGACCGTATGACAGAGATATAGAGGTAGAAAGGAGAGAGTGAACGCAGTAAAGCTGGAAAAGAGACACGACCAGACTTATCATTGTGAGTGTGTATATGAGGGTGATAGAGTGTATGTATTATTTAGGATTGTGCTGATGCAGAATTAGATAATACACATTCTTGATTATCTCTTCGAAGCCCTCACCAGAAGCCCAGGCGGGTTCCAAATGTTGCTGTTATGTAGCCGGGGGCGGAGTTGGGGTGAGCGCCCAACCTTGCATAAATACCCCAATGGGTCGTGCATTTATCACCACTGCAGCAAAATTGAAACTCCTGGCCTTCACGTGTCGGACCTGTTTTAACTAACAGGAGAAGGAGCGGCGGCGAGTCACTGGCGCTGAGAAATAAACAGAATGCTCTAGCTGTGTATGCATGGACGTTGCATGCGTAGACACGTGTGTGTGTGCCTACACACCTAAACTCGAGTAAGACCACAGTTTGCTCTAGCAAAGGAAAGACTAAACTTAATGCACTGGAATGCGGAAGGAGGCAGCAAAAAATAAATAAATAAATAGAACTAGAAAACATCTTGGACCAAGAAAAAGTAAGCTTATGTTGCTTGCAAGAAACTCACCTCAACGAAAATATAGCCTTAAAAATCAGAGGCTACCAGTGTTACCGATCTGACCGAAAGGACAGACGAAAGGGTGGGAATACTGACCCTTGTAAAAAATAACATTCACTGCTTCCCAAATTGAAGTTTACATGGGAATGGGTGTTTTAATTTAAAATTTAAGACCCTCTTAAACTTTACCCCCCACAGGCACTGGACAACTCCTTAAAAAATTTTTGATATTAAAAGACCCCAATGGGGGGTCCCTCC
>JACEFZ010023420.1:5000-51684 GCA_014155875.1 Cepaea nemoralis
GATTTGAGTGAACGTGCAGTCAAGACGGGTAACCCAAATGTTCCAAAGAGGATAAGAGAGCGAGACAAAGTATTAAAAACAGGATTAAGTGACTGTTAACAATTTAGAATACATCACGAAAGCACTGTAACAAATGGAGAAGAATCAACGAAAAACAGAGATAGAAGAAGCCCGGGAGAGCGATCCCTGACAGCCTTTTATCAACGGATAGAACATATCAGCACATGAATTGGCACATTATGTTGGAGAACGCGAGGTGTGGAATTGTCAGATCGACCACGCCAATTGGCAATGCGCATGATGGTGACTGGCTAAGTATCAAAACGCTAATACACCTACTTTTATGGACTATATGGGATTAATTCAAAATGAGTCACTCGGCTGTTTTATGCGGACATGTCAATTAATGCTGTGCGATATGATCTCATCACCATCAAGTGCCTTGCCAGCTGGCGTAGGCGTTCATGTTTCTCCACAGATCTCGGTCTTTGGTGTTCTGGATCAACTCTGCTGATGATATTCCTCCATGCCACTGTCTCAGTCCACCCAGCATCATTTCTTGTGATATGCCCCTGCCTCTCTTCCCCGTGATATTTCCAGTGTCACAATGTTCTCCAATGCCTCTCTTCTCAAATATTCATCAAAAAGCTGCATTACTAAGGAGGTTTTACAACAAACTAAAGGGCTATCAATGGGAACTATATTATGTAGCGAAAGCGGAAGCCAACGCCACCACCCTGATACTTTCACGGTAGGGGCATCTTGGTGCACATTCCATTGTCTGTTTTCCCTCTGCATTGAGCGCACCTGTATATCTATTGCAAATTGTCCTCCTAAACAGTAAAGGCTCCTTTTCCATATCTTGAGGCGTTTAGGTATATGATGCAAGATCCATATTGTTATAGATGCGCCAGCACTCAATGGGTGATGTGGGCAATATCGCGCCGGCCACTTGACTTCCGAGAGCAATTCCAAGTAGCCATTTTAGGCTTGGTCGACCTGGGGGACATGTCATTTTGAACAGTGTTTAGGCTACATATTATCATGTGTGTCCCATATATTATATGTGTAGAGGCGTGACAGAATGGATAAGAGTGTTCGCTCTTAAACTTCCGGTGTGCCGATGCCAAGGTAGCGGGTTCAACTCCTAAATCGGTCAGTTGGATTAAAATGTTAGTTTCTCGTCCTTGACTTAGGAACGTAACTTACAAGTACCCCATAAGTCGGAGTGAGTTCACTCGATGGCGAGAGACACTGTTAATAGGAAAGTTAATCCACACGCATAAATCAGTCAAGCGCAATATAAATAGTTGCAAGTGTAAGGACTACGCTTAAATTCAAAGCGAGCGAACGGGAAAAAAAATAATTATATGTATTATTTCCTCCATTTTTGAAGAGAACAATTGTATGGTGACAACACAAACATGAGACATATCACCAGTGGAATTTCATGTTTGGTCATCCAGTTCGAGGTGTGCAGTTTGTTTAACATGTCCCTCCCTCCAGCATGATGGCGCGAACATGGTCTTGATCGTCTGCCTTTTATCTCCCAGTGGAATACAGACCCTCAGCCTACCCAGGCCATGCCCTCCTATCTTTCCCATTTTCTGCAGTTTGTAATTTTGCCACTGTCTTCTGGCCGGCCGACGCTCAAACTGTTGTGAAAAAATATCACAATGTGGTTTGCTTCCAAATCGCCTTGACTTCCAACCCTGTGTCTCGGGATTGTGAAATTGCAACCACTAACCATAAGCCACAGAGCTACCTTATACAGCAGTGTATTAATGTCGAAATTCTTTCCGCATAGAAAACTACTGCGCGTCAAATTGCCTAGAAAATTAACAAAGGATGCAACGTCCTGCAAAGATCATGCAACACTCCAAAAAAAAAAAGATGTGTGCATGCGCATGTATATTTGTGTATCCGTGTATATGTGTAAGTGTGTTTGCGAGTGTATTTGCGCAGTTTTGTGAATACGTGTATGTACGTGTATTTGTGTTTTAGTATATGCGTGTATGTGTGTGTATATGTAGAACTCAGATCAACTCTAGCTACTCATACACAATTTACCCATACAACAGATCAGCACACGCTACTTACACACAATTTACCTATACAACAGATCAACACACGCTACTCACACACAACTTACCAAGACAACAGATCAACACATGCTACTCACACACAACTTACCAAGACAACAGATCAACACATGCTACTCACACACAACTTACCAAGACAACAGATCAACACATGCTACTCACACACAACTTACCAAGACAACAGATCAACACATGCTACTCACACACAACTTACCAAGACAACAGATCAACACATGCTACTCACACACAACTTACCCAGGCAACAGATCAACACATGCTACTCACACACAACTTAACAAGACAACAGATAAACACACGCTACTCACACACAACTTACCCAGGCAACAGATCAACACACGCTACTCACACACAACTTACCAAGACAACAGATCAACACATGCTACTCACACACAACTTACCCAGACAACAGATCAACACATGCTACTCACACACAACTTACCAAGACAACAGATCAACACATGCTACTCACACACAACTTACCAAGACAACAGATCAACACATGCTACTCACACACAACTTACCAAGACAACAGATCAACACATGCTACTCACACACAACTTACCAAGACAACAGATCAACACACGCTACTCACACACAACTTACCAAGACAACAGATCAACACATGCTACTCACACACAACTTACCAAGACAACAGATCAACACACGCTACTCACACACAACTTACCAAGACAACAGATCAACACATGCTACTCACACACAACTTACCAAGACAACAGATCAACACACGCTACTCACACACAGCTTAACAAGACAACAGATCAACACACGCTACTCACACACAGCTTACCCAGGCAACAGATCAACACACGCTACTCACACACAACTTACCCAGGCAACAGATCAACACACGCTACTCACACACAACTTACCAAGACAACAGATCAACACACGCTACTCACACACAACTTACCCAGGCAACAGATCAACACATGCTACTCACACACAACTTACCCAGGCAACAGATCAACACATGCTACTCACACACAACTTACCCAGGCAACAGATCAACACACGCTACTCACACACAACTTACCAAGACAACAGATCAACACACGCTACTCACATACAACTTAACCAGGCAACAGATCAACACATGCTACTCACACACAACTTACCAAGACAACAGATCAACACATGACACACACACACAACTTACCCAGGCAACAGATCAACACACGCTACTCACACACAACTTACCAAGACAACAGATCAACACACGCTACTCACACACAACTTACCCAGGCAACAGATCAACACATGCTACTCACACACAACTTACCCAGGCAACAGATCAACACATGATACTCACACACAACTTACCCAGGCAACAGATCAACACATGCTACTCACACACAACTTACCCAGGCAACAGATCAACACATGCTACTCACACACAACTTACCCAGGCAACAGATCAACACATGCTACTCACACACAACTTACCAAGACAACAGATCAACACACGCTACTCACACACAACTTACCCAGGCAACAGATCAACACATGCTACTCACACACAACTTACCAAGACAACAGATCAACACATGCTACTCACACACAACTTACCAAGACAACAGATCAACACATGCTACTCACACACAACTTACCAAGACAACAGATCAACACACGCTACTCACACACAACTTACCAAGACAACAGATCAACACATGCTACTCACACACAACTTACCAAGACAACAGATCAACACACGCTACTCACACACAGCTTAACAAGACAACAGATCAACACACGCTACTCACACACAGCTTAACAAGACAACAGATCAACACACGCTACTCACACACAGCTTACCCAGGCAACAGATCAACACATGCTACTCACACACAGCTTACCCAGGCAACAGATCAACACACGCTACTCACACACAACTTACCCAGGCAACAGATCAACACACGCTACTCACACACAACTTACCAAGACAACAGATCAACACACGCTACTCACACACAACTTACCCAGGCAACAGATCAACACATGCTACTCACACACAACTTACCCAGGCAACAGATCAACACATGCTACTCACACACAACTTACCCAGGCAACAGATCAACACACGCTACTCACACACAACTTACCAAGACAACAGATCAACACACGCTACTCACATACAACTTAACCAGGCAACAGATCAACACATGCTACTCACACACAACTTACCAAGACAACAGATCAACACATGACACACACACACAACTTACCCAGGCAACAGATCAACACACGCTACTCACACACAACTTACCAAGACAACAGATCAACACACGCTACTCACACACAACTTACCCAGGCAACAGATCAACACATGCTACTCACACACAACTTACCCAGGCAACAGATCAACACATGATACTCACACACAACTTACCCAGGCAACAGATCAACACATGCTACTCACACACAACTTACCCAGGCAACAGATCAACACATGCTACTCACACACAACTTACCCAGACAACAGATCAACACACGCTACTCACACACAACTTACCCAGGCAACAGATCAACACATGCTACTCACACACAACTTACCCAGGCAACAGATCAACACATGCTACTCACACACAACTTACCCAGGCAACAGATCAACACATGCTACTCACACACAACTTACCCAGGCAACAGATCAACACATGCTACTCACACACAACTTACCCAGGCAACAGATCAACACATGCTACTCACACACAACTTACCAAGACAACAGATCAACACACGCTACTCACACACAACTTACCCAGGCAACAGATCAACACATGCTACTCACACACAACTTACCAAGACAACAGATCAACACATGCTACTCACACACAACTTACCCAGGCAACAGATCAACACATGCTACTCACACACAACTTACCAAGACAACAGATCAACACACGCTACTCACACACAACTTACCCAGGCAACAGATCAACACATGCTACTCACACACAATTTACCAAGACAACAGATCAACACATGCTACTCACACACAACTTACCCAGGCAACAGATCAACACATGCTACTCACACACAACTTACCCAGGCAACAGATCAACACATGCTACTCACACACAACTTACCCAGGCAACAGATCAACACATGCTACTCACACACAACTTACCCAGACAACAGATCAACACACGCTACTCACACACAACTTACCCAGGCAACAGATCAACACATGCTACTCACACACAACTTACCAAGACAACAGATCAACACATGCTACTCACACACAACTTACCCAGGCAACAGATCAACAAGGAAGTTTTTCTGGCACTCAGCTTGTCCGCCGTCATGGCAATCAGCGCCCTCAGTAGCATGGCGAACAGCATGGACAACCCGGTGATGAGGCCGGCCTCGGAGGCGCTCAGCCTCAAGTGTTTGAGGTACACGGTGATGAATGGTATAAACGAGCCGCTGGCTGTGGATATGTGGATGCAAACATCAGGGAGATATAGGTGTGACTTTTTTTTGCGTGTAACATAGTAATGTAATTATGGTTGGTATGGTCTAACGCTTCATTTAAAGACACTTTATGAACATATTAAAACGGTCCAAGTGTTGGCCGCTTTCTTTGAACATTCAGACGTCAGTATGAATGTACAAAGAAAGCGGCCGAAAACTGTTCAAGGAGGAAGAAGTGGAAGAAGAAGAAGAAGAAGAAGAAGAAGAAGAAGAAGAAGAAGAAGGATGAGGAGTAGGAGTAGAAGGAGGAGGAGAAGGAAGAGGAGGTGGAAGAGTAGCAGGAGGTGGTGAGAAGTATTGGTGGTGGTGGTGGTAGCAGCAGCAGCAGCAGCATCAGCAGCAGCAGCAGCAGCAGCAGCAGTAGTAGTAGTAGTAGTAGTAGTAGTAGTAGTAGTAGTAGTAGTAGTAGTAGTAGTAGTAGTAGTAGTAGTAGTCGAAGAAGGAGAAGGGCGGAGAGGAAAAGAAGGATGAAAGAAGAGGAAGAAAAAGAAGAAGAATAAATATACACATATAATGTCCTGAGGTATTGTGGATATGGTATTAACCATATAATTTTATGGACCAATCGGCACTTGATGGCTGATGTGCCAAATGCCACGCCGGCTGCCTTGACTCCCGGGACATTTGCTGGCAAACATTTGAGGCAGAGTCGATTTAGGAGACCAGATCAATTTGTAAAATCCATCAGAAAAGGGCATATCCTTTTACGTACGTCGCAGTCAATCGCAGCATATTTTGCTGTTCGTGATTTCTTGGCAAGTTTACGTTCAGAAGTTTGACATTGCTGTCTGAACGACCGAACCCATACCATTTCATTAAAAAAAATCAACGCAAGGCGGTCTGCTGCCAAATCACTCCAGCTGTGTTTCGAACGCGGTATGCGGGATTAAGAAGTGTGTCTGTAACTCCTTCACCGCGGCGGAGCCACTAGGCAGACCGATACTGCCATTCAAGCGTGAAGTGTTGGAGTGTAAATTGGGCTTCTCATTGTATATATACGTATACCACACACGCACTAACACACACATAATCACACCTACACACACACACACACACACACACACACACACACACACACACACACACACGCACACACTCACACACTGCGTTGATATTGCAGAACAGGTGGCAGAGAAAGTGTCATCATGAGGATGTAATCTTCCTCTATGGAAGCAGCGACATATTCTGCTGTTCTATCAAGACACCTCACCACAGTGACAGCAACATGCACTGCTGTTCTATCAAGACACCTCACCACAGTGACAGCAACATGCACTTTCTGTTCTATCAAGACACCTCATCACAGAGACAACATGAACAATTTAAAATAAACAGGTAAAGATCGCCCCTAGATAGATACTGCCGCTGGGGTCTGAAATTGTTAATCCATAATTTATGCTAGGCTCATTAGCATGACTCCGTGACGAAGGCAGTACAGACGCGGTTCGTGATCTCGCATACTCGCGTTCGAAACACAGCTGCGCTCGATTTGGCAGCAGACCGCGTTAACCTGGTTTTTTACGAAATGGTATGGGTGCCGGTCGTTCAGAAAGCAATGGCAAACTATTGAACGTAAACTTGCCAAGACATCAACAACAGCCAAAAATACTAGTGTTGACTGCAAACGTTCTGTAAAGGAACTAACTTAACACTAGCACGAAGGGGAAGGTAACCGGTTCCCTTCCCAATCGTTTTTCCTTCGCAGGCAATTCCCATGAAATTATCCAGTTCCCATTTAAAAGGCGTGGCCACCCCAGTGCCGTACTGTCTGAAAACACGAATTCTTCATTGCTGTGAACTGATCCACCACTATGCCTACGTAAGGAATCTAAAAAGCATAGCTTTTTTTTAAAAAATACCCTTTTACAGGACATTGCAGTCAACACCAGCATTTTTCAGCTGCTGTTGATGTGTTGGCAAGTTTTACGTTCAGTTGTTTGCCATTGCTTTCTGAACGACCGGCTCACATACCTCCGTAAGTAAACAGCGCGATGCGATCCGCTGCCGAATCTCGCGCAGCTGTGTTCCGCACGTTGGTATACGGGATCATGAACAACGTCCATAAACTCTTCGCTAGGGACACCGATGTCACGAAATGGCTGGAGGTCGTCGACCCTAAGGATCAAAGGCCAGAGATCGTCGGTCTAGGCCGCTACAACTTTTTTGTTGTGAGAACGGGTCCCCGATCAAACACGATCAGAACTCTTTGAATACGGAGAACGGGTCCCCGATCAAACACAGTCAGAACTCTTTGAATACGATGAACGTAGGTCCCGAGAATAACGGAAAAACGATATCAACTGAGAATTGTCTATATCAAAGGAGATTGTCGGCATGTTTTTGTACAAGGATCTAAAGACGAGAGAAGAGCAGGGGTTACTTGGTAGGGGAAAAAACCAGCGACGTCATACAGGCAAACTTCTATGCTGACTGAAAATAACGTTTTAAATTCAGTGTGCTAAAGAGGGTTAAACCAGGAGGAAGTGTTTCCCTATTCTTGGTCCAATTAAGAAAAGGAATTACTAGTGTTCAGTGTTGTTTAAAGGCAACGGACATTTGTACAGGATGTGCATGTGTAATTCCAATTCTGGACGAGCATAGTTTTTATAAGGTAGTAGTGATGTAGATTAGTACTCGAACATAGTGGACTCGCGTGTGTGACCGTAGTATAAGAGTGTCAGCAGCAGTAGGCTGAGGCGTGACTTAGGCTGTGTCGAGTGATGTGTCATTGCCCTCGGTAGGATGAGAACAATGACATGAGAAGATAGTCAGCAAGATGGAGAAAGGGTGGGGAGATAAAGGATAGGTCTATGCTAGGATATTCTGGTAGGGGTGTCTACTGGGGTTTCTGTGCTCTTCCTTTGGCTTTTCCTTCTTTTACCTAGTCTAAGGTAATGTGATGAACTCCTCTGTCTTATGCCAGAGTTTAGTTCTATGAAAATATAGATGTTACAGTCTGAGTACGGCCTTAGGCCTACACTCACATATAATGAGTCTGAGTCGGGTTGATATCACCTGGTTTTATCTCTTCGACAGGTTCCAATTGAAAGTGCAATTGCCTACAACTCTGAGAAGAAGAAAATGGCAATACTCTGGTGCAGTGCTAACTGACATCAAGCTTTAAACCCTGTTTCTCAAAGAAGGTCAGACAATTCCTGAGCTAAATTGAACATAAGAAATGAGTCATTAGAAGAGAGACTGATAACCTAACGTATTACAAGCAACCAAGGAATTATGAACAATAATATTTACCCTAAGAAGTAGAAAAAGGGAAAGACTATAAATCAATTAACATTTTCCCTGCTTACATGAACATTTCGTTGAATTGACAGATAGCAGTGTGTCGGCGATATATATATATATATATATATATATATATATATATATATATATATATATATATATATATATATATATATATATATATATATATTCTGGACAGTATTTGTGTTCGTTCATCAAAGGACTATATTAAATACCGGTTTATCGGCTGTGTAGAAAGAAAGGACACGAACTAACAAAATCACTCATTGGTGACCAGACTTTCAAACGTTCCAGGATATACTGGAAGAAGTCCAAAATCGGTCGGAGAGACACATCATTCCAGTTCTGTGCTGTTGTGAAGTCGTATGACCATAGCATGATGAGGAATGTGATGCTGATCGTAGACTGAATAGTCCTATCTCACATACACGATAGACTACAATACACATTTCTAAACACATACACTACACACACCTGACATATTTTTTTTCATTAAATATTTTATTATTTGTTGGAGGACAGTGTTGTGTGGGTATGTTCTGGAGAAATAGGAAGAGGGGTATTGTGTTGGGGTAGAGAGAGAGAGAGAGAGAGAGAGAGAGAGAGAGAGAGAGAGAGAGAGAGAGAGAGAGAGAGAGAGAGAGAGAGAGAGAGAGAGAGAGATAAAAAGACTAAACGAGGGTGTGTATACAAAGGTCCGGCAGTAGACCCAAACTGAGAAAAGGGAATTTTAAAGGTGTGCTTGTTGATTCTACTTTCCCCCCAGGGACGACAAGTGACAACCCACCAAAGCCATAGTGCTACTGCTAAATATGCTGTCTTTTAAAATACCACAGTCTGTGTGCCATATTTCCCCCCGTGTGACCTAGATAGCCAATATGTAGGTCGTGATAGCACGAGGCCTACATTTTTTTTTATTCATTTAGTACACAAAGTCTATCTTTTCATAGAGTAAGATATTCTTTTTCTTCTTCTGTTGTCCTCTACCCTATGGGGTAATGCCCTCAACCAAACTCTCTCCAAGCTTTAGTTGTCCCAAGCGGCTCTGTCCATTAATGATCCTGCTTAAATATCTTTCCAGGAACTGACTACAACATTATTTCTCTACAGTGGCGTGCAGAGGTTCTTTGATGCCCGGGGCCAACCCCTTGATTGGATGCCCCTAAATTGTTCTTTCCCTAATTCATTCCTCCTCCCCACCCACTGCACAGTGCTGCCCCCCTCCCGGCTGGATGCCCGGGACCGTCGCACCCCCCGCACCCCCATTTGCACGCCACTGTTTCTCGATAATTTTCACACTCCTATAGGTCCCATTTCTTTGGCAGCTGCTTCACCAGATATCCTTATCTCCAGTCTACTGGTATTTCTTCAGTTTCCCAGATTCTGCTAAATAATCTGTGCAGTAATTCAGTTGAGGTGTTTACGTTAGGGTCCACGAGGCAAAGATGCTTGTGGGCCTCCACACTATCAGGAAAGTCCGCAAAACTTGTAAAGAACGTATAATGGGAACAACATGCTACCATAAACATTGCTGATATGGTAGGAAAACACCAACCAATCAAAAAAGGTATGCGCCAAGGATATGTACCTTCTCGAGATTATTGACCCCTATATCGTGAACATATGACGATGAACTTGAAAGATATGAGAGGAATCATTATCGAAAGACATAACGTAAGATAACACTATAAGATATGTTTATGATACAGTACTGATTGCAAGCCGTGGACAATATCTGCAACATATAACGAGTTAGAAACTCTCCCAGAAAATTGTATTACATTGAAGAGGAGATGGGTATCACTTGGAGAGGTGATGGATATCACTTTGATTGGTGATAAGAATAAATTGGAGAGAAGATGGGTATCACTCGGACAGTAGGCTGGTATATCTTGTAAAGAAGATGAGTATCATTTGGAAAGAAGATAGTTATCAATTAGAAAGAAGATGGGTATCACTCGGAGAGATGATGGAGAGACTGTGAGAAATGGACAGACTATGAGAAACACTTGTAGAAACTATGAGAAACATTGGGAGAGACTGTGAGAAATACTTGGAAAGTCAATGAGAAACACTTGGAAAGACTTTAAGGAACACATGGACAGAAGATCCCTATTACTTGGAAAGACGACAGGTATCACTTGGAGAGATGTTGGGTATAAATTGGAGAAATGATCATTATCACTTGGAGAGAAGATGTGGCAGAGAAGATGGGTATCACTTGTAGAGAAGATGGGAGAGAGAAGATTAGTATCACTTGTAGAGAAGATGGGAGAGAGAAGATGGGTATCACGTAGAGAGAAAATGATGAGTATCACTTGGAGAGGGGATGGGAGAGATTTAAAAAAATGGAAATCACTTAGAGAGAAGATGGGTAAGATAAGGTGAATATAACTTGGAGAGACGATGCTTTTCACTTGGAGAGAAGATGGGAGAGAGAAGATGGGTATCACTTGTAGAGAAGATGGAAGAGAGACAATGAGTATCTCTTGGTGAGAAGATGAGAGAGAGAGAGAGAGAGAGAGAGAGAGAGAGAGAGAGAGAGAGAGAGAGAGAGAGAGAGAGAGAGAGAGAGAGAGAGAAGATGGGTATCACTTGTAGAAAAGATGGGAATTTCTCCCTGACAAACACAACTCTGGAGTCGATTCAGACTGGTACACTGACCAACAGATAGTCTGTAGCTGTAGAATGTTCTGCAGCGACATATCGGTGAGGGCACACCTCTCCCCTCCTCACCTTACTATATACACTTTTACGCGAGTGTTTTGGCATAACATTTCACACATCTACACCAGTCTCCGCCATATCTTACCCTGTACTATTTTTAAAGTGTGCTAGACAGCTGTGATTTGAACACACTATCTAGTACCGGTCCCTGTTACACATCTTGATGTGCATTGTGTAGTGTGTATATGATTAGCTAGTCTATGGCCAGATTTCCCTCACTGCACATCCAACTATTCAGTCCATGAGTGCTCACATCTGTTCCGTGTCGGTTGACTATTCTTTGGATCCCTACATAGAGCTCTGATCTGCTTTCACCCCTTGTGACTTGATGTTCTGCCGTTGATCTGTGTCCTAGCCCATTATTTATATAGATCAGACGTCATGCTATGAGGGATGTGGTCAATATAATACCGGCCGCTGTTACTTCCCTTGACATTGTCATACCCATTAACAAATAATTTACAGGACGTTGCAGTCAACACTAGCATTTTTCTATTTTTCTACTGCTGTTGATGTCTTGGCAAGTTTTATGTTCAGTAGTTTGCCATTGGTTTCTGAACTACCGGCTCACATACCTCCGTAAGTAACCAGCGCGACGCGATCCTCTGCCGAATCTCGCGCAGTTGTGTTTCGTACGTGAATATACGGGATTACGAACCAAGTCCTTAACCCCTTCGCCAGGGAGCAGGCTTATGTGAGATTAATTTGATTTAAAAAAAAAAAACACCCTTCCCGATGGGTGTTGGAATACACGACCCCCGGGCTAGCATGCAAGGACAGTTATTCTAGCAACCATGAGCTTTCGTAGTGTTTTCATTAGATCTGAACCCAAGACCATCTCGCTGAGTAACTATCCATTAGTGCTCCACCTCCTCGACCGGATCACACTAGAATAATCGTAGCTCTGGGCACAAACGCAACAGCACTGTTGAGGACCCCAATGTGTTGGACTAGAATACATACATATATTATATTTATATGTTATGGGTATATTTTATAACCTTGACATTTTGCCAGGGCATGGCGACACCACCAGGTGGCTACCAGTTCCACTGTACAGGTCACTGCTGGATACTGCGCCTGTTTAGTCTGGTCTTCGTGACGACACGGGGACTACGTGGCGTAGTGGTTACACCGCCCACCTTGTGCTCCGAAAGGCATGGGTTCGTTTCCGGATTCATTTCTTTAGTTCATGAGTGCGATATTTTCTTAGACACACGGAGGTCGTCGCCGGAGCTACGGAGTTCGTGGTCTGGGCGACGCTTTCCGCAGGTTGTGAACTGCTCTGCGGAGAAAAACTGAGAAATATGGGGTAAACCCGGTTGCAATGCCTTTTAACCTCTTTTAACCCTGTAAAGGTTTACATTCGTTGCACATGGATATCTTCATAAGGGCTACACAGATTATTTCATCACAGTGCACGGACTCCCTAGCACAGGTCATGAAACAAATGTGCGTACATACCAGAGCAGCACATGCTACAAATATTCGTTATGTTTGGTAGCTTCTTTGCTTGTACAATATTGCCCGGGCAGTCGCCTGCTCTGCCTGCTCTCTTCCGTTGTCATACCGATGGATTTTCAGTGTGCTCAACGTGCACCCGGGACCTCCGAGTTTTTCGACTTTGTCCGAGAAACCTATGCGTCTGATCCACAACCCCAGGATCAGGGAGGAGGGGTGGAATATATATATATATATATATATATATATATATATATATATATATATATATATATATATATATATATAGAGAGAGAGAGAGAGAGAGAGAGAGAGAGAGAAAGAGAGAGAGAGAGAGAGAAAGAAAGAAAGAGAGGGTAAACAAATCCAGTTTGTGAAACGAACCAGGTCTGCACGATAACATCTACACCATCACGCAGACCCCTCAACCCACCACCGTCGATATGTATCTCATCAGCATCAAGCACCCTGCGATCTCCAAAGGCATAGACTGTATATCTAATGACTATCGTTAACCACCCAATGACTATCGGTTAACTCCTACATAACCAAACAACGTTCAAGTATCTGAAGCAGAAACTATGATGGACTGTGCAGACAGACCTAGCAGACTTGATGAGAAAAGAGGACAAGGAAGACACAGAGATCTCTGCGGGTGTATGAAGAGTTGATAGGCATTGTGTCAGGACAAGATTTCTGGTAATCTTCCCTTCTCTCCTCTTTTATCTTATCTAGCTTATGTAGTGTTAACAATTTCCCTGAAACTAGATATCTGAAGCCATCTCGACCTCATTTCTCAGCAGGTCATTGTGTTTCGAGAACATGAAACCTGAATGACTTCGATGCACTAAATCACGCCATGTAGTGTTATTATATATACTTAATCGTGTGAACAAGTGGAGAACAAGAAATGGAAGATTGTGATGCTGGTATGATGGTGGTATGTAGAAGATAAATAAGATGGTGATGATGAAAACAACAGTGATTATTACGATCATTGTTTCAAGAAGATCAAGAAGGTTGAGAAGGAGAAGAAGGATTGGGAAGATCAGGAGGATGAGGAGATGGAGGAAGAAGGAGAGGAAGAAGAAGATAAAGAAGGAGGAGGAACAGAAGAAGAAGAAAAAGGATTAGGAGAAGCAGGAAAAGAGGGAGATTAAGTGGAGGAGGACTAGGAGGAGGAGGAGGCGGAAGAAGAAGAAGAAGAAGAAGAAGAAGAAGAAGAACAACAACAACAACAACAACAACAACAAGAGGGATGAGGAATAAAAAACCACGATAGTTATTATTATAAGAATATGAATGAGGCTGAATAGAGGAGGAGAAAAGTGAGGGAGAAAGGAGTAGGCGTAAACATTTAGTGATAGAAGTGATGGGTGACCTAATTTAGAAACTGGATACCTCCAATATAATTGATCTAAGAAAATGTGTGAATGCTGATCAGCTAAAAAATGTTTCAACAAATATAACGATAACATAAAGTAGAACAGCTTCTAGCACAGTGACCTGACCTAATGTCTATATTTACATTCCGATCAGCTTACGTAGGTTATCTGTTTACTCAGAACTCAACAGTCTTCGTGCATGATTCTGTTACTGTAATTACAATGTCACATGCGTGATAGCAAAACACTTCAAAACAGATCTGATACCGTGTTTCTATTGTAACTTAAGGGTAGAAAATCACAACATCCTTACCTCCGTAAAAGAAGAAGTAATACATCTTTAAGGGTAGAAGTTTTCCGTTCACCCTCCATCTTGTGTGTGTTTCTCCTGTCTGGTTAGAAGGACGTTCAGCGCGCATTTCTGCAGACGAAGACATCGTTCTCTAGCAACGGAACTGTTACTGTAGAAACTGCAACATTGAGGACTGAATACACCAGAAGAGCAATGCACTTTCTGCATAGTTTACGTAACAAGTCCACACTGTATAGTCTACGCAGTTTATTATATACCATGGACCACTTTTGAGCCATAACGAATTCTAATGGGGTCAGGCACGATAGAGGAGTCGCGTTAACGTTGTCGATTGTCCCCCGACCCCGTGGTTATGTGCTCGAATCCCCATCGAAAAAGGGTGAGGGTTGGAGCGGAGTGGGGGTTAAAAATTGACCTGGGCTTCCAGAAAGACCCGGCCTAAAATAGCTAACAAGAAAGTTTACGGAATCACATCATCCATCGAGTGAGGGTTATTCTATACAATTATGGGACCAGCACCATATACCCAATACGGGTAAGAGGACCCTTTACTTGTTTAAAGACGGATATGATAGACTTGTATAATTGTTACTGTCTGTAATAGCAACATACAAAACTTATGTAGTGTTGTTCGTTATCGCGAAGATTTGTATCCAAACGCATACAGCTTACTGACTGATCAATCCAGCCTGACGACATGGATCTCTCACATGTCCTTGAGAATTATAGGTTGTGAGGCATTAAGCTGGCGAATCTACCTTACAATGGCATCACGTAATATATATATATATATATATATATATATATATATATATATATATATATATATATATATATATATATATATATATAATATATATATATATATATATATATGTGTGTGTGTGTGTGTGTGTGTGTGTGTGTGTGTGTTGTGTGTGGTTGTGAGTGCGCATGTGTGACTTTTGAACCGGGTCATTTCACATCTCTCCGCAAACGCCTGCTTTTCTATAAAGCTAAACTAATTCACAAATTCCTGCATCGGAATGCCCCAAATTACCTTTGGCCATTGTTTAAATATAATGCTAGACACAGTAAACGTTTAAATATATTACACATTCCGAAGCCTAGGATTGACTTATACAAAACAAGCTTAACGTACTCTGCATCTCTGCTGTGGGACAATCTTCCACAAGAAATCAAAGACATCACCAATCCCTATTCATATAATCGCAAATTATTCGAACACTATCTCAGTACGGATTACCTTCCCCCTTAATGATAGAGATAATAATAATAATAACAAAACCCTAGTATAACAGCCAGTCCCCTTTTGGTAGGCCAGTATATTCCACATGGCTAATAACAAGTGTCAGACCATTATCTAATATTACTGTCGTGTAATTTTGATGTTCGCATTTTGCCCATGCCGTTATAATGCGTATCTTTTATATTGTTGCTGTTCTCTGTTAGCCTTGAATGATGTGTGAATGAAATAATGTATGAAAGAGAGTGATAGAAGGGCAGAATGTTAGACGGGCCTGCGTGCCCAATTCTTAACCCTTTGAAAATAAAGTTTGTTCGTTCCTTCGTTCGTTCGTTCGTTCGTTCTCTGTGACAGTATCATCAGTGTGATTCCTGTGACTTGATTTAACAATAAATCATAGTATTGTTCGCAGGACACGAGGTTTCATATTTGAGCTAACTGTGGGCTAAGATACTATTATCTCCACATGAAAACAATACATCCGATTATTTAAGTATAGGTTATATATATATATATATCTATAAAACAGAGTGTATGTGACTTTGTTTGTTTGTTTGTATTGGATGCGTTCGATAACGGTACATCCGATTGAGATGAAATTTTCTACACGTCTTCCTTTCATTCCCGTGCAACCGACTGTAATAGTTTCTTAGTGTAAAATCTTCTACTTATTTAATAACATTTACTTTTTCATTTTTCATTATATAATGTCTATATAGCAGGGGGACTTCACTCTAGAAAAGTTATTTCAAGGGGCATAACTTTTAATAACATTTTTATATACTTTATAGTCATATTGTTGGACTTACTTGCACTATTGTTAAACTCTTTGTCTATAGTTATTTTCAGGCATATAAGTTATAATAAATAATGATATAATCTTTAAGGCATTTTCAAAGTTTTCATAAAAATAATGCATAATGCATAACATTGTAACCCATCTTTTTCTGCTTAAAGAACTTATCAACTGTCATGTCGGTGATTAAAAACAGTTTTCATTAAAAATAAGAATGGTGTGTGGAAGGACATTCTTTTAAGTTACTGTGCGCCAGGAGCTGGGCGAAACCACGCCGGGTCAGATAGATAGACAGACAGACAGATAGTCAGGAACGGAAGCTTATTTGACTACTTATATGAATTAAATGACATGCTCCCCACCAGGGACTGGGTGAAGCCGGGCCGGGTCAGACAGACAGACAGATAGACAGACAGACAGTCGGGAACGGGAGAGCTTATATGACTACGTATATGAATTAAATGAGATGCTCCCCACCAGGGACTGGGTGAAGCCGGGCCGGGACAGACAGACAGACAGATAGACAGACAAACAGATAGTCGGGAACGGGAGAGCTTATATGACTACGTATATGAATTAAATGAGATGCTCCCCACCAGGGACTGGGTGAAGCCGGGCCGGGTCAGACAGACAGACAGACATATAGACAGACAGACAGATAGTCGGGAACGGGAGAGCTTATATGACTACTTATATGAATTAAATGAAATGCTCCCCACCAGGGACTGGGTGAAGCCGGGCCGGGTCAGCCAGACAGACAGACAGACAGACAAACAAGCAGACAGACAGACTGATAGATAGATAGATCCCCTCCAGGGCCTGGGCGAAGCCGGGCCGGGTCAGCTAGTGTATATATATATATATATATATATATATATATATATATATATATATATATATATATATATATATATATATATAAGTCAAGGTGTCAGGTCTTAGTCAGATATGACTGAGCTACCGTATGACAGTAGACGGTACTACCTGCTTTCTGTCAGCGCCGAATGTTGGGCGGCGCTTACCAAACCCGACACCCCACATTGTGTCAACGGCTTCGGGCGGAAGAGCGCAATTGGGAGGGTACTAGCCTTATCCTGGTGCGAGGAAATGCAACCCAAAGACAAAATAAGTCATGGCAGGGCACACCAGACCCTAAGCCTTGGTGGCAGCTGGTCTAGGATCGAAGCTCCGACAGGCGGACAGTTAGAGCATTGCTTTGCTGCTTCTGCATTTGCTTCTGCAGCTGGTCTTGTTCCAGATGTATAGGTGTTAACTTTCCTCTGGAGTAAATTAATCAGGCCGCGAGAGGGATTATGCTGCATGGGCAACACATGGTTTCTTTATTTTAGCCCAGGCTTTGTGCTATGGAGAGGCAATAACTCCATCCCTGGTCTTAACCGGTCTCGGAATCAAAGCGAGAGGCAACTGTTACGGGTTATAAGTCCTTGTCAGTTGGCGTAGACATGGGGCGCCACGCATACCATGTTTTCACATGCACCTACTGTGTTCAAACATTTGCAGCAAGAATTGGCCTTACCAGCCACACTCGCCACCGCCATGGATCGTAGTTATTAAGCCTTTTTGAAGCACAATGTACCAAACTGTCGTCTGTCAAGACGGAAAGGTGCCAATGATATATAAGTCACAGTATATTTCGTACATTAGCCCATACTTAACCCCATCAATCAAATGAAGAAGTAAAAAAGGTTAACTCTTATTGAACGTGTTCTAAAACAGCCTCTATTTACAAGTTCATGGTTTATATAGCTGTAAATGTTTGGTCATGATTGTCAATCAAGCACGTCAGAATGTGTTCATTCACATTCCAAGATTCACTGGCAAATAGAACAGGTTCCAGACATCATTTCACTAGTCTCTTTGTGACATTAAATCATTGGGACTTTTAACATAAAAGTCTTTTCACTTTCAAGTTGCAGCTTTTTCTTGGCAATTTATGTTACGCATCTGCCATCTGACGTCATGATTCTTCTTCTTCTTCTTCTTCTTCTTCTTCTTCTTCTTCTTCTTCTTCTTCTTCTTCTTCTTCTTCTTCTTCTTCTTCTTCTTCTTCTTCTTCTTCTTCAGCCTTCCGGGCCATTGAGCTTCTTTGCTGCAGATACAATCCGTCTCCATTCGTCTCTCCATTCTTGCCAATTGTTGATTCCAAGTGCTCGTAGGTCTGTATATATATATTATCTCTCCACCGTCTTCTTGGTCTACCTCGGGGTCTACGGTCATTTATTTCCTGAGTGTAAGCGAGTTTTGTTTCCCTATTATCTTCCATTCTTTCTATATACCCCAGCCATTATAGTCTATTAGCTTTCATGATACCAGTGATTAGCGGGGACTTAAACAGATCATAAATGTCTTTGTTACTTCTTCTTTTCCACTGTCCACTTTGTGTATCCCTAATGGGTCCAAAGATGCGTCTTAAAACTTTATTCTCAAAGGTTTGTAGTAAGGCTTCGTCTCCTTTGTTTGTACTCCAGGTTTCAGAGCCATACAGCACAACTGGTCTGATCAGTGTTTTGTATATTGTGATCTTGGTGTTACGAGATAGCATATTTGATTGTAATAGATGTTGTAGTGCATAGTATATCTTATTTCCAGAGTTGATTCTAGTTTGTATTTCTTCCCTTATAATGTTGGAGCAGTTGAAGATTGTACCCAGATATTTGTATGTTTCCGTTCTTTTAATGGTCATATTATCTATTTGTATGTGTCCAGCGTTTTTAGCCATTCCTTCTCTTGAAATTACCATATATTCTGTCTTATCTTGGTTGATAACCAGGCCCATCTGCTGGGCTTTTTCCTTTAAGTGAGTCAATATTTCCAATGTCTTTTGTTCATTTTCCCCTATAATATCTATATCATATATGCTATGCGTTGATTTCGATTGTATGAGAGCATATTGTTCAAAAAGCAACAGCAAACTTGCTAAGAGTAAAAAATGCTTAATAAATCACAGTAAAAATGCTGGAGTTAATTGCGATGTCCTGTGAAGGACACGCAACTAACTTTTTATCGCTACATTGCCACACAGTATGTCAGATCATTTGCTTTTCATCATCATCAAGTGCCGTGCCGGCTGGCGTAGGCGTTCATGGCTCTCCACATATCTCGGTCTTTGGTGTTCTGGATCAACTCTGCTGATGATATTCCTCCATGCCACCGTCTCAATCCGTCCAGCATCATTTCTCTTGGTCTGCCTCTGCCTCTCTTCCACCTCGATCTTTCCAGTTGTCACGATGTTCTCCAATGCCTCTCTTCTCATCACATGACCAAAGAAAGCTGTTTGTCTCTGTCTTATTGTTGTATATAGTGTTCTGTTTCATTAGCCTCTTTCAGGCAATCGTTGTTAGTTACTCTGGCAGTCCAAGGAATTCGCAACATTCGTCTTAAAAACCACATCTCTGTTGCTTCTAAGTTCTTCCTAATTTTTCATTTACATTCCAAGATTCGCTGCCATACAGCAAAACTGGTTCTATATAGCATTTTAGCACTCTCTTTCTTACATTCATTGATAGCGACTTATTGCATAAGATACTCTACATATCTCAATTAAATTATAACCAATACTAACGACTTCGTCTCATCGAATCTGCGGATTGTCAGAAGCACCAGACAGTTTTCCCGAACTCTATGATAGTCACCGTAAAACATGTCTGGATATTGGCGAGAAGAGGAAACAGCCCCATATTGCTATATAACAAACAAACAAACAAATAAAACACTTGCATCTAATGTGGATTCACTGTTTCGATGTCGTCAGAAGAACCAGAGAAGTAAAACCCTTCTGTATTGGTCGACCTAGCCACAGTCCATGTTACCATGTACGTAGTTTAATGACTAACCAACAGTCTATTTGTAATGAAGCGGGCGCGTTGATGTAATGGCCATGACGTTACGTGGACAATGGCTTCAGCGCGGTGAGTGGAGAGTTCGATGTCAGCTCTCGGCGCTCGTTATGGGAGGGAAATACTGACCAATTATTTCTAGTAACACTCTGGCCATCAAAATGTGGCGATTCTAACACTTCACATACCCACAGAGGTTCTGTTTTACACGTTGGACATGTGGCGCTAGACCCATACTTCTGTAGATCAATCGGTATCATGCCGAATACCTTTACTTCCCAATACATTTCATGGTACACATATTAGGCTGGGTGACCTGGACGCACATGTCAATTTGATGATACGGGCGGTGATTTTGGGGCGCACAAAAATCTGAAATCATCCCTCAAACACTGGCAATGCTACCCAAAACCTAAAAATAGTTCTTTCATGGCTTGTGGTTTCTGATGTATGCTTTTTTTTTCTTTTTTCGCTCCCTCGCTTTGAACTCAGGCGTAGTCCATACACACTATAGTAGTAGTGCTGGACTGAATTTTACTTGTGGATTAGCTTTACCTACTAACAGTGTCCTTCGCCATCAGGCGAACCCACTCTTACTTCAGTAGTATCTGATGCATTTATAATTGTTTCTAGGCTGTAAGTAATGACGTCTCACAACGACACTATCACCTCTCTCTCTCTCTCTCTCTCTCTCTCTCTCTCTCTCTCTCTCTCTCTCTCTCATACATAACACACACTGACATAAATAAAGGTAAATGTAGTCCCAAATCTGATACTGCTGTTGGGATGTGAAATATTAGGCTCTCACTTATTCTACGTCACAACATATAAGGCGTGGTGCCAGTTCCCAGGGCAGCCTGAACATTGCCTGGTACACATACAAATGCATGGGTGAAGACCATGTAAGCTGAAGCGAATCATAATCGTACACAGTTGATTAACACAAGAGTCTATGCGTGATATTTCAATGTGTTGTGTCTAGCCCACGGCACAGAGCAACTGTAAAATCACGTAGCGTATTCCGCCACACGGAGTCGACTAATTCACTAAAAAAAAAAAAGAACAGTGTGAATGCACACGGTGTAAATTATAACAATACACACGATATAGAACTCTGTACTTCTCTAGCATTCCGTACTGCGTGGAAGAGAATTGGATCCCTAGCATTGCCGAGCATACACACGTGTATACAGTCTGTATTACTAGTGCATAAGGCTTGCAGCTGTGCTGCGTGTACAGATGTACAACTGTATGAATGTGCAGAACTTGACATATTTATAGCCCTGAGCGAGCAGGAAGTAGGTCACGACACATTATCACCAACAGAAACGTAAATAGAACTCCTGTTTACTGGGGAATTGATTCTGATTTTCGGGAAATCCCGTAAGCTGGGACTTCTATCTTACATATTATCATATTATTATTATCAGAGATCAGTTAAACCCGTTACCCCCTATGGACAACAATCGCCTTCAAATTAATATTCCGAGAGGGTAAAATCATGGGCAGCGGCTATGTATGGCTAGGGTTGACAGACGTCCGACAAAGAGAGGACATGTCCTCCTTTTTAGCCTCGTGTCCTCCGTCCGGCAGGCAAAGCTAAAAACCTTTAAAATGTCCGGCTTTTTAAATATTTTATGTTATCATTTTTTTATGTATTGTTGTTACAACTTACAATGTATCTACACTCTACCGTGTATTTACATTATTTATTAAAACCCATTACTGAATAATATTTATTTCATTTTCCTATTTATACCAAATGTGAAACACCAATTATT
Organism: Cepaea nemoralis; assembly: GCA_014155875.1. NCBI lineage: Eukaryota > Metazoa > Mollusca > Gastropoda > Stylommatophora > Helicidae > Cepaea > Cepaea nemoralis. The sequence goes on from JACEFZ010023420.1 coordinate 27,446, forward strand.
TGTATAATTTGAATCTAATTGTTGCTCTTCGGCAACATTACCAATGCTGTAGTCTCTATGGTCAAAATGTTAATGTTAGGTTGGTGTATGAAGCATGCCTTAGTTACTTAGAAAAGTGGTTGAAACCTGTTGATGAATTTCAGTGCTTTAGTTGGGTATGTAGTTAAATAAAATCAAAGACTGTACATTTGATGACCTTTAGACAAGCATATTGTATTTGAAAGAGAAGGGTATTATTGTAGATGATGTGCAATTATTTGACCAATACTGCAATCTTAAATCATTTGTGCAAGACGAGAATGAACAGTTTTTTGAAAGACTCTTGCATGAACAGTGGAGTTTATTTTTCCAAAGTTGCCCAAATGCATGTTGCTTTTCAGAGTTACTTAAAATTTGTGAAGTATTCTTCTGTATCCCTGGACACAATGGCAATGTGGAAAGAGTGTTCTCCTTGATTAATGCTCAATGGACAAAGGAAAAGAACAGACTCTTATTCGACTCTGTAAAGGGCATCATTCTCACAAAGTACAGTTTTACCTGTGAACAGTTTTATGCATGTGTGATTGCTAACGAGGATCTTCTACGAAAAATTGGCTCCTCCGAGAAATATGTTGCGTAATTAATAAAGATCATAAGGTAATAATTTACAATCGGCAGTTTAAATAATTGTTTTTAGCATTTTGAAAAAGGTCTCCATTGAATTTATATTTATTTTTTAACATGATTGTTTCTTGGTCGATTCACTAACAGTAAGATACACTTATTGGCAGCTATTGTAATAAAATTGTACTGATTGTGGGTTTAATCTGGAACGATTTAAATGAAACATTCAATATTTCCTCCTTTGTCCTCCTTTTTGTCTTATTATGTCCTCCCTTTTGTCTTATTATGTCCTCCTTTTTGTCTTATTATGTCCTCCTTTTGGTACCCACGTATCTGGCAACCCTATGTTTGGCTAACTCAGTCACATGATTATTCATCTAAGCCAGGGATGGACCCTGATATAGCTTCTCGTTGAGGTTGAACGGGTTAGGCCTAACGGTGTTATAGAAACAGGTCAGCCTGGCCAAATGAAAAAGAACGCTCGTTCTTAAATATCAGGCGTGCTGATGCTGAAGTAGGGGGTTCAACCCCTACACCGGTAAGTTGGACTAAAATGTTGACTTCTCGTTCTTGACTTGGGAACGTAAATTACAAGCACCTCTGAAGTCGGAATGGGTTTGTTAGTTTTGATAGTGAGGGACACTGGTAATAGGGAAAGCTAATCCACACGCAAAATTCAGTTCTAGAAGTAGCTTGTATGGACTACACTCGAATTCAAAAGCGAGTGATTGTCGTAAGTAAAGAATGTCGTAGTAGTTATTTGTTCTTCTTTACTACTTTAGTGTCGTCCCTGGAGTGAGGGGAATCAACACCCACATTTATTTTAATTCAATATCACTATCCTGGAGATATCCAGCAGACTCCGTCCACAACACTCCCTCAGTCTGAAGACACCTTCTTCTCACTCTTACTCACCCCTGGATCATGCCCCCTCTAATTCTTCCCCAACATAACATACTTGACAACTCTAGCTTCAACAAATAAAAACAAGAAATTTATTAAAGCAAAGAGTATATGTAGGAGAAGTGTGTGTGTGTGTGTGTGTATAATTTGTAGAATGTGTGACGTATATTCTAAGGTGTATATAGACTCAGATCAGTGTTCAGGAGTATAGTCATTCTCATCACTGTGCTGAGAACACACCAGCACCATGTATTCCAGACAAACAACCTCACCGAGGTGATGCTTCTCCGGTCACGTGAAGAGTTTCTCCGCTATCTCTCGAGGCATCCAGATATTTGGACTTCCATGACAAACACTGTCTAATGAGAGTCTTCAATCTAATTCACACTATGAATTTCCTCTGTTATTAACTGTTTGTTACTCGGAGAATTCTGACACTATTGTCACTGTTACTTGGGAAATCTTAATTGATCTAGTGTCACTGGCTTTTTCTGATTCCCCATATTAACACCACAATCTGAATGTTCCAGGTATTTCTATAAATTTATATGAATGTTCCTGGTATCAGTGTTATATATATATCTAATGTTCTGACTGTTCAGTGATACAACTATCACTTGCTAAACATAAGTATCATCAGCATGTCTGTCAAAGTCTTGCTTAGGGCAAGAATTATGGCTCGTATCTTGACAAGTGTGATACTAATTATGCTTATCAAATAACACGAGGCTAACAGCCGATAATATACTTCGCGCTATTTATTAGCGCACTGCACACATCAGTAACAATACAAGCTTCGCGCAATCACAACGCACAATATCCAATAGATCATAAATGCAAGCAATCAATACATCAATATAATAATACATCAATGCACTCCACTTACAAGCCACACAGACAGGCGTTCCATCTCCAACGGTCATACAGGCTAGCTCTCAAGACATGCATAAAACACTCAACCCGCTTTCACACGTCAGTCCGTTACGGCCACCAAGCCTAGTCTGACTGGACTTTCTGCACACACCACGGTTGTGCTCGAGTCAGCCCGCGTGACCCCTCAATGTTCACGCTGTGTTCCAGCTGACCGCCGACTGCTTAGTATCGCTCAGCGTTGATTGCCTGGCGTTGTTGAAGACGCCGTGTTATAGCTGTAGTGCTTATAATAGATCAGCGTTGCCTTGTCGGGCGTTGGTACAGACAACGCGTTATCTCTCTGGGTGAGACTCTGACAATGTCCTGCTCAGCAGAAACCAGGTTCCCGCAGACCAACTTGGGTATAAGCCCAATGTAGAGGCCTCTCAGCAACTTCTGTCTTCAAATCCTGAGCCATCATCTTCTACACTGTGTTCTAGCTTCACTGTTGAATATCATAGCACACCTACATGGAATCATATGCTTATTTCCGGTTGATAATTGAGACTATGCAATCCCTGATTGGATCTATGTCTGCCGATAATTATCAACACTTGGACACTATAGTCTCTTTCGAAAACACAACTCGGAAACTGCACCGATCCTTCAAACTTCAGAAATCTTGGTCGACTAACGCAACTTGTTTACCGCAACGGCCTTTATATCGGGCTTGAGTGACGTCACCAAATTGTCTAGACGCTGATCAGTCCAGAGTCTGGTTTTCTCCTCTTGATTTAGACTAACTGGAGTCAATCCGCCGTCAAGTTTGCTTTCATCTGGGGAAATCCTTTGTCTCGTACAACAATAGTTCTGTCTGTCTGTGAACCAGAGAATTCCCCACATCACAGAATCCTCTCCGCCGTCTGTCCAGACATTCCGTCTACACTTCAAAGGCTAACTACCGCCTTGGCAGACGTCTGGCGTTATTATTCGTTTCTCGAACAACCTACATCATAAAGAATCGTCGACGGTGTGTAGACATTTTGACGCGACGTATTTTTGTTCCTCCGTCTATACACATCAAAGGGTTGCCTGTTTGTGCAGACGAAAGTCTCCTTTTGTCATCGATCGAAACTAGCAAGTTTATTTTTCGTGACAGTGAGCGCAAACAAAACTATTATTATCATTATTCTTGGAACAGTCACAACATCGGGAAATCCGATCGGAGGTGTCTGGAAGAGATTAGAAAAAGAATGGCTATGGCGAAGGTAGCCTTTTGTAAGATAAAAAACATACTGAGCAATAAAACGATGTCCATTGCGACGAGAAAAAGGGTGTTGAAGGGCGACATAGAACCTGTATTTTTGTATGGATGTGAGACGTGGACAACGAGCAGACAAACTGGAAAAAAAAAAAACCATCTAATGGCAGTGGAATTGTGGTTTCTGAGGAAAATTTAAAGAATACTATGTACAAGCATAACAACTAACGAGCAAGTCCTACAAGAAGCAATTGCAAACCATAAACTTATACGTTATACGTAAACTTTTTTTGGACACGTTTGAGAAGAAATGAACTAGAGAACTTAGTGACAGCTGGAAAAATTGAGGGGGAAAGAACAAATGGAAGGCAGAGAAGTCAGCATCTGGATGGTTTGACCACGTAGCCGAGACAAGAGCACTAAGCTGATCAACGACTCTGGTGATCATGTGAGATGGTGAAACATGACCGCCCACACTTATCAGCATGACACCTGATGATGATTATCAGCATGTAGTAGATGGGCTTACAGAACGGGGCTCTCATCTCTTGGAGCTAGAAAGTCTCTCCTTCTCTTGCTATTTATCCCCCCCCCCCCCTTTTTACACCCTCATGCCCAAGGTGTCTAGAATGGTCTGTGGCCGCCGTCGTGCCGGTCCACCCCTGCCTCTTCTCCCAATAACAATGCAGCCTCTGTGACGAAGTGGTTACGCCGTCTGCCTAGCGTTTCGCAGGTTGTGGGTTCGATTCCGGACTCCAGCATTAGGTTCTGGTAGACTCCTGGGGGTCGTCGCCGAAGCTACGGAGTTCGTTCTCAGTGCGACGCGTTCGGCAGGTCGTCCTGTGGAAAGAGACAGAGTCATAAGGAATAAACACTCGCCGCAATGAGGTCGATCTTTTCATTCTTCTCATTCCGTTTTTGTGCCTTAATGTAGTCACCGTAGTGTTTTCTCCGTGATTATATGTTGTGTTTTGTGTATGTATTTGTTTGCTGTCCACCTTTACAAACGTAAAGGAAACCGCCAATCCTGTGACAACCACCGAGGCATCTCCTTGCTTTCAATTGCAGGGAAGATACTCGCCAGAATTCTTCTCAATCGCCTCACGGCCCATCTCGATCAAGGTCTTCTTCCTGAGAGTCAATGTGGCTTCAGAAAAGAACGTGGAACTGTTGACATGATTTTCGCTGCAAGGCAGCTGCAAGAGAAATGTCAGGAACAGAACTGCGAAATGTTCTCCACTTTCATTGACCTTACCAAGGCTTTTGATACAGTCAGCAGAGAAGGACTGCGGAAGATCATGGCAAAATATGGCTGTCCACGAAAGTTTGTCCAAATAGTGCGGCTATTTCATGATGGTATGCAGGCAAGAGTACAGGAAAATGGTGAACTGTCTGAACCCTTTCCTGTCACCAATGGAATGAAGCAAGGATGTGTCCTGGCACCAACACTGTTCAGCCTCATGTTTTCAGCCATGTTGATGAATGCCTTCGAGAACGACGACATTGGAATAGACATCAACTACCGTATGGATGGAAAGTTATTCAATCTCAGAAGGCTGAAAGCTAAAACCAAAATTAACAGCGACACCGTCAGAGAGCTCCTGTTTGCTGATGATTGCGCTCTATACGCCAACTCAGAGGCGGACATGCAACATAATGTTACAGCTTTCTCACATGCCTGTGCCAACTTTGGGCTCAATATCAACTTGGAGAAGACTGTAGTTATGTACCAGCCAGCTCCAGGGAATAATCACACTGTGCCGAATATCAAAGTGAATGGTCATAGACTAAGTGTTGTGGACAAATTCACCTATCTTGGCAGCACTGTGTCACAAGCTGCCACAATTGATGACGAAGTGAATGCAAGAATCTCCAAAGCCAGTGTGGCCTTTGGCAGACTGTGCAAGAATGTATGTGACAGAACTGGAATAAGCCTGCAAACAAAGCTAAAAGTCTACAAAGCAGTTGTATTATCCACACTGCTATATGCTTGTGAAACCTGGACTGTTTATCAGCGACACGCTAGGAAATTAAACCACTTCCACACAGTCTGCCTAAGGAAGCTACTGAAGATTAAATGGCAAGACAAGATCCCAGACACTGAAGTCCTAGAAAGAGCATCCATGCCCAGTATCCACACTCTACTGATGAAGAATCAGATTCGCTGGGCTGGTCACTTGACTCGCATGCCAGATCACAGGCTCCCTAAACGAATTTTTTACAGCGAACTGCGTTGTGGTAAACGCTCCCAAGGTGGCCAGAGGAAACGCTTTAAAGACACTCTGAAAATCTCTCTGAATGCTTTTGGAATTCATCATGACACCTGGGAGACTGCAGCCAGAGACCGAAATTCGTGGCGTGCATCATTACACAAGGGTGCAGTCATGTGTGAGGCAACCAGAACTGCAAGAGCTGTAAAGAAAAGGCAGGACAGAAAAACCACTGCAGGAAATCCTCCTCCAGAAACGTCAAGCATTCTTTGTCCACACTGTCAAAGAACATTTCGAGCCAGAATAGGCCTTATCAGCCATATTAGAACCCACGGCTCCATACTTTCAACCCCACTGGATGAAATGAATGGTCATCATCATTCTTGATGGATAAACAACGCATGTTTGCTGATGAAAGCTAGATCCCACAACATCCTGTGTTTTCCATATTTGTGTTCTGTAAAGCTGCACTACTTTGTGTTATTTTATATTGTTTGAAATCCTTCATAGACATGATAACCCAGTGTGGCCACGTTTGTCCAAGTGTGTTTTCTTGGTCGATAACTCCCCTGTCGTCTTGCGAGTGGTCTACACATGTCTATGATGCTCTTGCAGTTTGCCCGCGATCGCCTTCTCTACGCCATATCCCTGCCATATGTATTTTGTAATTAAACGGCTAGCACGACATACTCCATACTAGTGGTGGCGTTAAAAGAGGTCGTTTACTTTCACTTCCTGGGGATTAAACCCGGATCAAAGTCATGGCAACCTTTCGTTTACTGTAGTCTATCCCATGATTGTTCTCTCTATCAACAGTGCAGAAAACCAAATCGGTGGGTATGTAATCTGTGGTTTAACCTGGATATCTTCGAAAAGCTGACGGAGCCACACTAGTTGATAGAAACTTAAGCAACAAGTAAAGGATCCTTGTCCACCTCTTGACGCGTTTTGCATTTATAGTGCTAGACTAGTAGCTTTATACACCAGTAGGCATTTGTTGAATGGTGTGATCAATAGCATGCCAACCGTCTTTACTTCCCAGAACCTTTCTAAGAGCTCATTTTACGCTTGATCGACCTCAGAGCCCAGCTCATTAAAACAAAAAATAATCCTATCACGGTGGGAAAGCGAACAAATAACCAAAGGGCGTGTGTGAAAGCCTTCTGGCCTTGCGAAACCACGACTCCGGATACAAAATAACATTCAGATCTTACATTACTTAAATATCTATTGATATGCTTTTTGTGAACTAGGTCCTTGAAAACCTAATCTGTATAGTTTTGCCACACCCAGACATAACTGTATTCATTGTGCGTCTAAGTATAACTGTTAATGGTCACTGATAATGGTTATGCTATGTCAATAAGTATAACTGTCAATGTTCACTGATAATGGGTATGCTGTGTCGATATATGTGCTATGTCCGAATGTTTGTTTTGTATAGTAGTCAGTATATATTGTGTGTGTCATTGTCGTGTCCTCCTTTACAGTGTCGTCCCTGGAGTGAAGAGAGCCGACACCCACATTATAATATTTTCCTCCTTTTTAATATTCTGGAGAATCCACCAGCTTCCGTCCAACACACTCCATCAGCCCGTGGACACCTGTTCCTGTCACTCTCTCACTGTCGTACTATGCCCCCTCTCATACTTCTCCAACGCAACATACTCAACAACTCTTGCTTCTAAAAAATTAATAAAGATTAATTTATTAAAAGAAAAGTGTAACGTATATGAGACGTGTATGTGAAGAAAATGTGTGACGTGTTCTATAAGGTGTGTAGAATCGGACTCTCAGACCACAACCCAGTCAGCTGATCCCAGCAAGGATAGACCACAGCACGTTACGTCAGAACATGTACATCTCACCCAGTGCCGAAACCATCCTGCTGGATACTGATTTGCCTCTGTAGACCTCTGGTAATCCCATTTCATGATCATCCGAAATAGACACCGGTGGTATTAACAGTTAATCATGGACCGGTTGCACCCTACACAATGTCCATTCCTATCGTTCCTAAAAATGCACAAGTCCTTTGTAGTGTGTACACAGTTATTAATGTTAATTGTTAATGTACTTGATCCTCACTCGTGTCTATCTAGCCTCAAGTATCATGTCTTGTGTTCTATTACACGAGATTATATCACACTAGGTAACTATTATACTTAATGTTCTCGGTTAGTTACTACTGTCTGATGCTGTGTGGTGCATCAGTAATCATCACCCCTATTTGGTGAATCATCTTCCTTCTAGCTTTAGTTACGTTCTGTAAGCAACTTTATTGACTGTTCCACTGGTGTTCTTCCGAATGGGATTTGAACCTTTCCTAAAAACTTGTTGAGTTTCCTTGGATCTGGTAGGGAACCTAGGATAGAAACAACACATCTGGTGATAGTACTAGTCACTGATCCTATCGGCTGAGTGTAAGCCTATTGCCTTGCTTAATGATCTTTAGCTAACTAAACTATGTCATAGAGCAGATTAGCTACCCACCTAGAGCCGAATCAGGCTATGACAAAGAAAGACCCATACAGAGTGCAAAACCCCAGCGGGCAATTCCCCCGTCTCCCAATTATCCATCATTACTCGATTCTTAACTAGCAGAGCTAATATCACTATTCTACTCTAGCTAGTTTCCACTAACAGTGCTAATCATCACACTATAGTTTTAACAAGGCTACAGTCTATATTAATTAGAACTAATATTAGAATAGGTTATACCTTAAATGGCACTACTGCAGTCCTATCAATCATATCTACATCTGCCATTATAGGCACGTGTAAAATTAAGCACTAATTAACACACGGTAGATATTATTTCCACTAAGCACTGCAGTGCCATTGCACTCCGACTAGAGCCACAATTCCAAGTCCCCCTAGTTGGCCCCAACTCGGGTTTATATGGCAAACTACCAAAGTTGGCCACGTGACGTTATCCTATATGCCCCCACACATGTGGCACATTGGCAGATCATCCCCTGTCAGGGATCCATCCCCCCTCTGGCTCCATCAATGTTAGATTTGTCATCACTGGTTTAGACATCCAAAACAATCTAGAGAGTTACTGTAGAGTTCCAACAAAGAGTTTCGATACCAAGCTGCCAATCATGGTTTTCCAAACAACCTTACATTGTGCACGTGACGTTGTTGATGTCCGGCAGGTGTTCCACTGTATCCCATAACAAGCCCTCAACTTTATGTCATGTGGTGACAGTCAAATCCGCCATTCCGTTTGATGTCGGGAAATACCAAATGACAGTCTGACCGTTTTCTCCCTAGTCGGGCACTTCCGTCCTGTTGATAAACTGTCAATCTTCTGTTCAGTGGTGACAATCCCAGCCGCCATTTCGCCTGATGTCCGGAACTATAAATGACAGACAGGGCTGTTCCATGTACTGAGATGGGCAATTCTATGTGATTCTATCTGTTATTGAACTGTCAACGCGGTGTCTGATTCAGCGCACTCTCTTCCCAATGTTTACTATTTGCTGACCCGGTGTAACTCGTGCAGCTGTATTTACTCTGTTAGTTAAAATCGCTGTGACCTAGAAAATATCCCGTTAATCAAACTTCTGTATTTTCATTATCTGGTTAACTCATGGCGATCTCGTGACAGTCATACATGTAGTTTGTCACATCATCTGTTGTGTGTGTCAGTATCTCTGGCTTTTAACAGAATAACTGTAACCAGTGATTTAATTCCGATTTTAATACGGTACCACTGGTCTCTCTCTTGGCTCTTGAAATACCTCTCTTGGTTCTTTAAACTCATCTCTAGGCTCTTGAAATCCCTCTCTAGGCTCTTGAAATCCCTCTCTTGAATATTGAAATCCTTCTCTAGGCTCTTTAAATCAGTCTCTAGGCTCTTAAAGAGGGTCTCACTGGCCTAGGGGTTAACGTCTTTCTCCGTAATCCCGTATACTCTCGTGAGTAACGTGACGTGCGCGAGAATGGCTGGCGGTTCTCGCCGCGTCAGCGACTTACGTGGTATGTGAGCCGGTCTCTCAGAAAGAAATGGCAAACTACTGAGCGTAATCTTGCCAAGAAATCAACGATCAGCTGAAAGATGTTGATGTTGACAGCGATGTCCTATAAAGGATATGCGATTAAAATCCCTCTCTTGGCTCTTGAAAACCCTCTCTGATTTCTCCAATCAGTTTATGGTTTTCGTTTCCCTCTTGTAGGTCTTGGTTTTTGGTTTTTCTGCCTGTCTAATGCATTCTTTGCATTCTACTCAGAAACCTCATTTCCACAGCAATCAGATGTTTTTCAGCTTGTTTGCTCACTGTCCACGCTTCACATCCATACAAAAGTACAAGTTCTATGTAGCACTTTAACACTCTTATACTCGTTGCAAATGACATCATTTTATAGGTCAGTATTTGTTCCATCTTGCAAAAGGCTGCCATCGCCATGGCGATTCTTGTTCTAATCTCTTTAAGGCATCTTCCATCAGATGTTATGACTGTTCCGAGGTAATTGTACAGATTCACTTGTTTAAGAATATTCCCATTTAGTTGTATATTACAATGTGGCATTTTCTTCTTCCTAGTGACTACTATAATCTGTGTCGTCTTACAATTCAGTTATATCCCTAGTTGTTTACTGTGTGCAACAACCGCATCTACTAAATGTTGCATATCCTGCTCATTGTCTTCAATCTCTAATCTTCTAACCCAGTGGTTCTCAACCTTTTTTTGGCCCATGCCCCCCTTTACCATCTTTACCATATGTTCAGAACGTCATCCTCCTCCCCTCTTTTCGAATTCCCTCCCTATAAATCCCCCCTCCCCCTTATACACTATACATAAAAATAGAAGCTAAATTTAATAACACATACTAGAACAAGTCTAGACATCTACATTAAACGTGATTTGCGGGCCTACTTACGTTATAAAACGAATTTCATTAGGGCGAGAAGTACAGAACCGTAAAATTTAGAGGGAAAAACAATATCAAGTAACTGGTTCTTGTATTAATGCGATCTTGAAATAATATTAATCTCCCCCCCCCCCCCCCCCCCCTGGAAACCCTAAAATGTGAACTATGTAATAAATAAAGCAAAGGCAGTTCAGTTAAAAAAAAAAAAAAAGTATCTCCGGTATACTTTTTCTGGTAAAGAAATTTTTACCCGGTCTGTTTAACAGGACAAAAATAAAGCTAGTTGCATATATATATATATATGGGGGGGGGGGGGGGGGGGAAATACAGTAGTTATATCTAGTATAATGTCGTGTAGATTTGGATTAAAGATTTTCTCTTTCACGGATTATTTAAAAGTATCAGTGATATTAATTTTGTGGAAGTGAATTCGATAGTTTTTCACCATGTGTAGATCTAGTTTAAAATTTCCTCTGTCACGGATTATTCAAATATATCAGTGATTTCAATTTAAAAAAACAAAAAAATGTAAAAGGTCGTAAGGTATATAAACATAGAGATACATCTAAATATGTATTGGTTCGTGCATGCATAGATATGTCTGTACATATACGTATAAGTGGGTATGCGTGTGTGGGTGGAAATATACACATAAATGTGTATGTGTATTTGGTATGTATATATCTCTGTCGGTAGTGTCTGTGTTGATGTATGTTTGACCCCTAGTCATGCGTGGAATCCTTTTACGAAAACCCCTTACTCCACTCCAAACGCCAAGAACCAACACAATTTCAATCCTTGGAATCACCTTGGACCACGGCAGCTTTCCGGTTCTAAACTTCTCATCCCGCTAACTCAGAATATATTCTTTGTGATTCATTGTGTGACACCCACCCCCTCTGCTCTCTTGTTCCTCTCTCTCTCTCTCTCTCTCTCTCTCTCTCTCTCTCTCTCTCCCTCCCCTCTCTCTCTCTCTCTCTCTCTCTCTCTCTCTCTCTCTCTCTCTCACCATGTCACACACAAGCACATATATTCTATGGGAATCAGTGTTCGTTGTCAATCGAGGTTTTGACCCTTGCTTAGCCGTCACAGGTAAATCCTTTGTGTTGACCTTCTCCCGGCCCAGCGAACAGAAAAATAAATCCTTCGTACCTGTAAGCGCCAAAGTGTGAAGGGTTTTCTATTAAACGGTTTGGGTTGAATGGGAACGAATGATTACTCAACCACCATATAAACGTGGTTACACCATGCCAAGAATATAATGCTGTCACACTTGCATAAAATGTATATGCTTTATTTGTTAATGTATTATATATATATATATACTAGCTGACCCGGCCCGGCTTCGCCCATACCCTGGTGGGGAGCATCTCATTTAATTCATATAAGTAGTCATATAAGTTCTCGTTCCCGTTACCGTCTGTCTGCCTGCCTGTCTGCCTGTCTGCCTGTCTGTCTGTCTGTCTGTCTGTCTGTCTGTCTGTCTGTCTGTCTGTCTCTCTGTATGTCTGTCTGACCCTGCCCGGCATCGCCTAGCTCCTGGTGTGGAGCATCTAATTTAATTCATATAAGTAGTCATATAAGCTCCCGTTTCCGTTCCCGACTATCTATCTGTCTGTCTGTCTATCTGTCTGTCTGTCTGTCTGTCTGTCTGTCTGTCTGTCTGTCTGTCTGTCTGTCTGTCTGTCTGTCTGTCTGTCTATCTGACCCGGCCCGGCTTCGCCTGGTCCCTGATGGGGAGCATCTCATTTAATTCATATAAGTTCCCGTTCCCGACTATCTGTCTGTCTGTCTGTCTGTCTGTCTGTCTGTCTGTCTGTCTGTCTGTCTGTCTGTCTGTCTGTCTGTCTGTCTGTCTGTCTGTCTGTCTGTCTGTCTGTCTGTCTGTCTGTCTGTCTGTCTGTCTGTCTGTCTGTCTGTCTGTCTGTCTATCTGACCCGGCCCGGCTTCGCCTGGTCCCTGATGGGGAGCATCTCATTTAATTCATATAAGTTCCCGTTCCCGACTATCTGTCTGTCTGTCTGTCTGTCTGTCTGTCTGTCTGTCTGTCTGTCCCTCCCTCTCTGTATGTCTGTCTGTCTGCCTGTCTGTCTAATCGTTTATTGGTTGCGGTTAGAACAACCTTAGATAAACGAAGACCAACTTACAAAAAGCATTAGAAAGAGCACTTGAAAGATCTTTACATCTACCCCCAACAAATAACTTGTAAGACTGCAGACCTGTCCGACGACATCTTCCGCCCGACCCATCCATGGATCTGTACGTAGATAGTGGACTGAGTCGCTGCGGAAGTCTGTTGTCCGCAAAGTCACCTTCATCTTCGTCCCGGGACATGCGGGAGTCGAGGGAAATGAACGAGCTGATAAATTGGCTGGCTCTGCACCCCCTGTAGATGGCCAGCCCATGGATCGTGCCGATGTTATTAACGCTCTTAAAGATATGGCGAGAACAGAGGATTTTGACGCCAGTGATTCCACATCGCTTTCCAGGATGAAAGACCTGGGAGTAAGAATCGGCACAGCCAGACGCGAGAGGTACATCGGGAAAACAAAGCGCCTCGTCAACCAACACAGAACTGGCACTATTAGCCACCGGACGCTGATGCATATGCTGGGGGGAGGATCTGAGCACCTATGGACATGTCCGGAGTGCAACGAAGATACCCCAACTGATAACTAACTAACTATAACTAGATGTAATAATATATCCAGATCAGACAATATATCAAATCTGTTCTGTACTTCTATGTTGAATTTGATTTGTATTTCCTTGTCATTACTCAATGTACACAAATCATATTTAGTGTTTCCTGTTATATATTTGACTTTCTTCAGCTTTATCCTCAATGTTCCTGTAAGTAGTATGTGGTCACTATAACAATCAGCACTGGGAACTGGTTTTGCTACTGTTAGTGCGTTTCTAAATCTTCTGCTAATCAGAATGTAGTCAATCTGGTTTCTGATCCTGCTATCAGGGCTCCTCCATGTCGATGATCTTCTAGGGTGATGCTTAAATCAGGTCTTTCCTACAATCATTTCCTTTTCTTTTGCCCACTCTACGAGTCTGTATCCTCTTTCATTTCTTTCTCCTAAACCATAGTTTCCTACTGTGTATCTATCACCTTGATTTCCTACTTTTGCATTGAAGTCTCCTATTGTGATGTTTATTTCTGAATTTTTACATTTCTTTAAGGCAGACTATATGTCATTATAAAATTCCTCTACACTATCTTCACTGGACTCTCCTGTTGGGGCATATACTTGAATAACATAGTGTTGATAGTTTATTCACTCTGGATGTAACTATGTGGAAGCAAGATGCAACGGCATCAAAAACTCTGTATGTTGGGCACTCTTTTGAAAGCATTTTTAGCAATTGCCCCATTGTCCTGAACTCTTGTTAATGCTGCACTACTCCTTTTTCAGACATTTGACCTGTATTTTTTTTTCAACGTTTATTTCATACAAAGCTATGTATATTTACAAGGTGTAATGTGTGTTTCTTTGTTTGTGTATATTACAGAGCGTTGCCGTTTGTTAATGTTATGTGTCACATGTGTTAATCAAAACAAATACATGCATATACAGTTATGATAATATGACATTTATGGCATAGTGCATGTAGACACACATTCCTCGTTTCATTTCCATCTCCACAAATGGAATGCATGTTACAAGTGGCCATCTCGCTCTCTCTCTCTCTCTCTCTCTCTCTCTCTCTCTCTCTCTCTCTCTCTCTCTCTCTCTCTCTCTCTCTCTCTCTCTCTCTCTCTCCCACACATTCTGTCTTGATCTATCTCTTGCTTTCTGTAGATGATAGTGCATGGATTTCCGTGATCTAGGGCAATAAACTTTACATTCTCATTCTATTTAAATTGTGCGTGCGTGTGTGTGTGTGTGTGTGTGTGTGTGTGTGTGGGGGGGGGGGGGTTTCCATGTGCATATATTAATATAAATACCTGTATATCAAACAAAGCAATAATTATATTTACATATATACCTACACGAATTACCCATACTTGGCTACCCATATGCAAATACGATACATGTTGGCCTTTGGTATTCTACAACTATGTATCCATGCTGGGAAATCGTGTTGAAAATAGGCAAAGGGCAAACCGCTGAACGCAAAAATGCCTAGTGACCAGCAGCCGCTAGACACACAAGGCCGGTGGCCGGGTCTTATAAACGACACGCAGCCAGTTTTCTACAAAGCCTTTGTTTCCCTAGGCCAGAGGAGCTGCGGCGTGTACTATCTGTGCTCTCCGATGCTTGTTTCCACCTAGTGAGAAGTGTTCCAAAGTATTTACAAAATAAACCACACACAGGGCTCGCGTCGCGAGGCTTACACACGTTCTAAAATTTCCACAACAGTGACTGGTCTGGGACGATCCCGTTCAAACTGCACTGTTATTAGTCAAAACGACCGGGTGTCGGTATTATATGATAGCCCTCTGAGATAAACATGTATATTCACATTCTATATTCCACATTCTACCATACAAGCATGCACCTATATGTGTGCATGTACACATATATGCGTGCATGTCCACATTCATACATATTATGGGTATTCAATTGTGTAAACAAATAAACTTATTTTATTTCGTTATGTCTGTGTGATTGTGAATATATGTGTTATTTTGTTTTGGAACATATGCAGTATTAAACGTGAATTGTACGTTTTGTATTTGTACAATGCGGCATTTCTACAGGACCATACTAGGTACCTGTATTCGGCTAGAGAAATCAGCAATTTCGTGTGGTTGTCTTTAGTAGATTTGGGTAAAGTGTTTAAAAAAATTGCTTTGTACATATCTGTTTTCTTTTTAGTAAATGTTTCAATGAGTTGTCTTAGTGTGTCTAGTGCGGTTTTGACTGTTGGACAAGTGTAATAAATGTGATCTTCGGTTTCCTGTATGTTCCGTCTGCAGAGTTGACATTGTGTTATTTGTTTTGACCTGCGTGCTTGTTTTTCCGTAGTAGGTGACATGTTAAAGATTAAACGGTACGTAATTTCTCTGGCTTTGGGTTTGATGTATGGATTGTGGAGATTAGTGAAAGTACATGTGTAGTCTTGTATGTAGTATTTTTGTCCCCTTTTTATTCTGAGTCGTAGTGGGGGTGCTTGTTGATTGACTAGATATTTGTAAATCTGGTTTGTTGTTTGGTATAGTAAATGCTCGCGTCCTTGAAGTGCGTGTATGCATGTCTTGTAGAAAGCTGGAAGTGTTCCAAAATGGTGTGGTGAATTAAGTTGTATTCTTCTAAGGTGTTGCAGTCTGAGTTCTATGTAATAGAGTGCTAGTGGGTGCTTTTCAGGTTGATTGAGGATATGTCCTATGTGTTGGATTCTAAGCGCTTTGTATTTTGTATCTATGTCTTGTAGTGCTATTCCCCCTTGTCGTTTGTCCTGTATGAGTGTCTTATGTTTGATGGAATAGATTGTGCTGCCAAAGATGAAACGTCTGATGTGTTTGTTGATGTCTGTGACTGTCTGTTTAGGAGGGTCTAGCACTGTGACTAAATATAGTATTTTGGGAATGATGAATGTGTTAACTATGATGCTCCTACCAAATATTGTGGATGTCTTATACATGTATCTGTGTAGCATACACCGTAGATTTTTTTAAAAAAACTTTTATTGAGTGTTAAAATTGTTGCGAATTGTATTGTTCGTGTTTTTACAGAGCGTTGCATGTGAACGTGTAGGTGACATATGCGCAAAATTGCCAACATTTTATACATTTGAACATTTCTTCATTGACATTGTTGTAAGGAAATATTTCAAAACAAAACGCGTGATGGTAGTGCGCCGTTGTTATTTCCCCTGCCGCCTCGCTCTCCTGTCAGCTCCAAAACTCCTACCAAGTACCATCACCACCCCTCGGTGATGATGAAACATGGCGGTGCAAAACTGTTTACAAACAACCGGTGAGGGCGGCAGCAGAAAACAACAATCACAGTATCAAAAAGGTGGGAAAGGGGATGTGACAGATTACGGGTTTACAAAGCCATATATATTAATAATGATTACAATGATAATAATGCAAATAAACAACCAAATACATAAATAATAAAAATGACAAAGAATAAAACTGCTAAGGGTGATAACAATAACACTCAAATAACAGCAATGATAATAACAGCAATGTTTACATGAAATACATCTATAATAATAATGACAAAGAATAAAACTACTAAGGGTGATAACAGCAGTGCTAATAAACGCAATGATAAAAATAGTTATGTTAATGATCACATTTTCCAAACATGTGATTCTATTTGCTAAAAGGAATTTCTTACTTAGGGATGGTGTTGAAACATGGCAGGTACATAACGGCACTCTTCCGATTGACGGTCCCAAATAGTTCCGCAGTGAATAATAAATCTTAGGTGTAAAACAGGGCCTCATTGGGTGATGCTAAAATACGAAACACAGCAGAATGTTGGTTAATATATCACCTTTAGTAATAATCTTGAAGAAATAAAAAACAACCAGTAACGCATTTTCGCAGTGTTAGTTCATTCATCATCATCATTATCATAATCATCATCATCATCAGGTGCAATGCCGATAAGCGTGGAAGGTCATGGTTCGTGATCTCACACAATCATCAGTCTTTTATCAGGTCAGTGTTCTTGTCCCGATAATGATAGGCGACCAAATCATCCGGCTATTCCTCTCTTTGTCTTCCCCGTGCTCTTTCCCCATCGTCATGCTGCTCGTGGTCATAGAGTGGGCACCACTGGATTCTTGAACGGTTCGGCCCGCTGAACGGGCTGTAATTGCCCACGCACTTCTCTGCTGCTTTACAACAGATCCATCTGTATAGATGAGCACTTCGGGGCTATCTGAGTGTTCATAGATGAGAGCGTTGACTTCTGCATTGACAGCGACAGGGTTCTGCTTTCTGCACCGCCTGTCGAGTGTGATAATGCAGGAGAAAGTGCACTTAAAAGCTGGAGGCACTGGCACCCATTCCTTGCCGGGGTTGATACTGGTAAGACTGCAGAGCTGTCTGACGACATCTTCCGCCCGACCCATCCATGATTTGCCTCTCTTTAGCCTGTCACCCTTTTCTCTGAATATAGCGTCATGCAGAGGGTGCTGCTCATCTGCACTTATTTTTAAGTATGCACGAGCTCTTCCAGATCTTGATCCTGTGTTCCATTGTCGGGAAGTCAAGGAGGTATCTCATTGCTACACAGCTGGTGTCTTTCGTGCAGCCCAAAATGATGCGCATGGCTTCGTTTTGTACCTTTTCAAGTCTTCCAATCTGTGTAGGGCTGACAGTGAGGATGGCCAGGGCATACTCGATGCGTGAAAGCACCAGTCCTTGGAACAGAAGTATTAGCAGTCTTTGCTCGATATTGGCAGTCGCCATGACTCTCATTGCTGACAAACCTTTTCGAGCTTTCGTTATGACATAATCGACATGATCTCTGAAGGACAGGCTACGATCAAGCCTCACGCCAAGATATGTCATTGACTGGGTTCTACTCAAAATGCTCCCATCCATTCTTACCGCCGGCAGGTCTGTGTTCACAATATGGTTGTTTAGGGAGAACCATGCAACCGATGCCTTTGCAGGGTTGACAAGGGCACCGGCATCAGCACACCATGAGGAAATTCGATCTAGTTCGCCCTGCATATCATTGGCAACCGCCTGTCTATCTCGACCTTGTCGATACACGAGAATGTCGTCAGCAAATGACAGAGTCCTACCCCTCCCGTCCAACTGTTGTTCAGTGATCGGCACCGTATACACGTTGAATAGTACTGGTGACAGTGGTGAACCCTGCGGCAATCCTGGACATATCGTTATCGGCTCAGAAGACCAACTCCCGCATCTTAGCACCACCTTCCTTTGGAGCAGAACTGCAGCTATCCATCGTACAAGGTGAGGGTGCACTTTCAGTCTGAGGAGGGTTTGCATCAAGTGCTCGAAAGATACTCTATTATATGCGTCCTCTAAGTGTATGGCGGCCGCACATGTCTCTTCTCTGACCTGAAATCCTTCGTAAACATCTTGAGCAAAGACCGCCGCATTCAGCCATGACTCTTTGTTACGTCTGTATCCTCCAAGTGTGGGCGGGAAGCAGCTGGGTTGTTCCAAGTGATAAGCAAGTCTGTGTGCTACAATTTTCTCCAGTAACTTGCCAGCAGTGTTCTGCATCGTAATGATTCTGTAGCCGCTTATCTTGGAATTGTCTTTGTTCGGTTTTGGCAGCGGCAGCAAGTAGCTGTGTAGCCATTCTTCTTTGATCTGACCCCTCTGGATACTGGTGTTGAATTCTCTGGCCAGTTCTTCCATGTCATCATCTGATATCACCAGTAGGTCACCATATCGGATGCCGTCTGGGCCTGGGGCGGTGTTAGGTGATTTCTTGAGCATCGCACGCACTATCTCAGCTGTAATTATCCATTCTTCGTCTGTCCCGACCCCCTCGCACAGCTGAGAGAGTGTCGTTGTGGTCCTCTGTCTGGCGGGCTCGTCTTTCTGGTCAGTCTGTTCTATGTAGCGTGCAAGAAGGGCCTTACCTTTATCCGCATCCGACTTTTTCCATGTGAGGTCTGTGCCTTAAAAAAAAAAAGTCGCTTAAAAGTCGACAGGGTCGACTTCATTGCACCGGGTTTTATCCCATATGGCTCGGTCTCTTACCGCAGCGCGGAAGGCGTCGCACAAAGCACGAACTCCGTAGCTGTAGCGACGACCCACAGGAGTCTCCGAAAAATGTAACTCGTGAACCGAAGGACGCGGCCCAGAATCGAACCCACAACCTTCGGAGCCCGAGTTAAACGGCTTGACCACTTCGCCACGAAGACTCCCGCCTTGGCAGTGCACTTTGCAACAGACCTGTAGAAGTTATTTGCATATCCTTTACATGACGTCGCAATCAAATCCTAGCAATTTTGGCTGTATGTATTTCTTGGCAAGTTTATGTTCAGTAGGTTGCCAATGCTTTCCGACTGACTGACACTCAAATTTTTTGTATTAAAACCAATGCAAGAGTGTCTTATAGAGGTATAGTGACAACGAGTTAAGTCTGCTGATATCCCACTGCCACACAAGTCAACTCCATCTCCATGTCGTATAGACTGGGGACAAGAGAATCACACCGAAGACTTCATCAACAAACAATAAACAAGAAAACAACTCGGGCCTGAGAAAAACAATCTGATCAACAGAACAAGTTCCATTCGTAATTTTTGTGTTCATCAAATTACTTTTAAGATTGACTTAAGTTCTACTTGTTTTCTTGTTCGCCGATGAAGACTGGACCAAACAGAAGCCTGTATCTGTGCACATGTTTTCCCTGTACACCTTCCTAGTTATATTTGGTCTCTGACTCAGATCCCTGGGTTCAACTCCATACTTGTAGGTCAGCATGGCCGAATGGATAAGAACACGTGTTCTTAAACATCCGGTGTGCTGATGCCGAGGTAAGGGGTTCAACCCCTACACCGGGCAGTTTGACCAAAATGCTGACCTATCGTCCTTGCTTGGAGATGTAAATTACAAGTACCTCTGAAGTCGGAGTGGATTCACTTGATGGCGAGGGACACTGTTAATAGGGGAAGCTAATCCACATGCAAAGTTCATTCCAGCATTACTTGAAATAGTGTGTATGGACTACGCTTGAGTTCAAAGTTCAGTCCAGCACGACTTGAAATATTGTGTATGGACTACACTTGAGTTCAAAGTTCAGTCCAGCACGACTTGAAATATTGTGTATGGACTACACTTGAGGTCAAAGTTCAGTCCAGCACGACTTGAAATATTGTGTATGGACTACACTTGAGTGCAAAGTTCAGTCCAATGCATGAATATGTATTGTGTATGGACTACACTTGAGTGCAAAGTTCAGTCCAATGCATGAATATGTATTGTGTATGGACTACACTTGAGTGCAAAGTTCAGTCCAATGTATGAATATGTATTGTGTATGCACTACACTTGAGTTCAAAGTTCAGTCCAGCACGACTTGACAATGCTAGTGTTCAATCAAACCCACAGCAGCCTGATGACAGAGTAGCTTCCAGAAATGTCTCAGCAATCAGAAACGTCCAATTATAGTCAAAAGTTATATCTCGAAATTGTGGCACAAAAGTTGTAAATATTGTCCGAAAACATGTACTTTGTGACTGTGGCGCCACTGAAATTCTGCTAAATAAGTGTTAAACACTGCACGACTAGTGCCACCTTGGTATCTTTGTTTCCTTTTTACCTGCATCCATCATCATCATCAAGTGCCGTGCCGGCTGGCGTAGGCGTTCATGGCTCTCCATAGATCTCGATCTTTGGTTTTCTGGATCAACTCTGCTGCTGATATTCCTCCATGCCACCGTCTCAATCCATCCAGCATCACTTCTCTTGGTCTACCTCTGCCTCTCTTCCCCTCGATCTTTCCAGTTGTTACGATGTTCTCCAATGCCTCTCTTCTCATCACATGACCGAGGAAAGCTGTTTGTCTCTGTCTTATTGTTGTATATAATGTTCTAGTTTCAGTTAGCCTGTTTCAGGCAGTCGTCGTTAGTTACTCTGGCAGTCCAAGGAATTCGCAACATTCGTCTTAGGAACCACATCTCTGTTGCTTCTAATTTCTTCTTAATTTGTTCATTTACATTCCAAGATTCACTGCCATACAGCAAAACTGGTTCTACATAGCATTTCAGCACTCTCTTTCTTACATTCAGTGATAGTGACTTATTGCATAAGATACTCTTCATTTTCTGAAATGCGGCTTTTGCCTGCCCTATTCTGCTCCTAATCTCTGTTGTACATCTTCCATCTGATGTTATAAATGCCCCTAGGTATCTAAAATTATCAACTTGGTTAAGGATTTTCCCTTCTATTTCTATGTCACATTTTGGTGTCACCATTTTCTTTGATATTACCATTGTTACTGTTTTCTTGATATTCAAGGAGAGTCCTTTCCTTGCACTCTCTGTTACTACAACGTCTAATAATTGTTGTAGGTCTGTTGAATTATCCGCCACCAATACTGTGTCATCTGCATAGCGTATATTATTTATATTATAACCTCCAACTAGTATTCCTGGCATCTCTTTGATCTCTCTCATTATTACTTCGCTATACAGGGAGAAAAGATCTGGTGACAAGACACACCCTTGTCGTACTCCTAGCTTTATCTGTTCGTAACTACCCTCTTTATTTCCCATTTTAATTGCTGCTACTTGGTTCCAGTAAATATTCTTTATTATTCTTAAATCTTTTCCATCAGTGTTGATATCTTCCAACATTTTAATCAGTTCATCATGTTTTACTTTATCAAATGCCTTAGTATAATCTATGAAGCACAAATATATGTCTCTCTGTTTCTCTATTGACCTTTCTATTAGTGTCCGTAATGTATAAATTGCATTGTTTGTGCCCTTTCCTTCCACAAATCCATACTGTTCTTCACTAATTTCCATTTTTATTTTCTTTTTGGTTCTTCTCATTATGATTCTGAGTAGAAGCTTAGTGATATGGTTTATAAGGTTAATTGTACGAAAATCTTCACAATCAATTGCTCCTGGTCTTTTTGGTATAGCTATAAATACAGATTTCAGCATATCACTGGGTAAATATCCACTGCTGTAAATATCATTCAACATTTTGGTTAATATATCTACTCCAAATTCTCCAATACTTCTAATTCTTCTATTGTGATTTCATCTGGCCCAGCTGTTTTTCCTTTCTTCATACGTTTCATAGCGTCAGCGACTTCTTCTTTCAGAATAGGTGGACCTTCTAAGTTACTATCTTCTGTTAATTCTTCCCTTTCTCCTTCATATAATTCTCTTATATACTCATTCCACCTCTTCATTATAGCATCTTCCTCTAATATTATCTTTCCTGTTTTTGATTTCAAACACCCTGTATTTATTCTATTTTTCTTCCTGGTAAAGCTCACCTGATTTGTCTGTGCTATTTTTTGTATCTTTAATGGATTTAATTCATTTTTTTTTGCATTTGCTCGTTTAAACCAACTTTTCTTTAGCCTTTCCCAACAGTGTATCCTTTTTATTTCTTTATTTATCTTAGCGTATTCTTGTTTGTCGTTTTTACTCTGTTTTCTTTTGTCCATCAGTTTTAAGATATCTTCATTCATCCATTTTTTCTTAGTATTTTGCCTCTCTCCGGTAATACTTCTTTGCTAGTTTGATGAATGGAAGTCCCTTAAGATTTCCCATTGTTCATCTATACTCTGTATTTTAGTTATTGCATTGTACCTATTTTTCACAGTCACTCTGTATTGTTCTTGCATTTCTTTATCTATTTTCAGAACCTCTTTATTTAAGTCTTCATGTTCTTAACCATTTTTTCCCCTCTCTTTAATCTTACTTTTATATGTCCACTAGTGGTACATGATCACTATTACAGTCAGCACCAGGCATTGTCTTTACATTAATTAAAGCATTTCTAAATCTTTTATTAATTAGTATGTAGTCAATTTGGTTGCGTATTTTCTTATCAGGGCTTATCCATGTGTACAGTCGTCCTTTTATGGTGTTTAAACCATGTGTTTCCAATTATCATATCATTGATATTTGCCCATTCCTATTAGCTTTTCCCCTCTTTCATTTCCTTGTACCTAAACCATAATTCCCCACTACATCCTCCATTTTTCCCTTTCCTACTTTTGCATTAAAATCACCAAGTATTATCTTTATTTCTTGTGATCCAATTTGAGCCATCGCCATTTCTATTTCGTCATAAAGTGTTGTATTTCTTCATCACTACTGCTTGCTGTTGGTGCATATACTTGTATAATATTTATGTCTATTGGTTTGCCTTTGATTTTACCATAATAACTCTATCTGAAATACACCAGTATCCATTTATTGACTGGCTGTTTTTTCGTCTAATATTATTCCTACACCTTTTTCATGTGTATCCCCTCCAGAATAAATTATTGTGTGATTGTCAGCTATAATTTTGCCCCGATCCCTTCCATCTCATCTCACTAACGCCTAGTATATTCATTTTCATGCTATCCATCTCTCTTAGAACATTGGTCAACTTTCCTAGCTCATTTAATGTCCTAACATTCCATGTTCCTACTCTAAATTTATTTATTTTAGTTAATTTTTTCCATCAGTAGCTGGGTGACGGTCTGGTGTCACCTGGGCTCATGACTGTCCTACCGGACGAGGATGCCTAAGACAGCCATTAACGTCTTAAATAACTTTGAAAAATGTTTTGCCATGAAGTCTTTGGGGAAAATAATGTGGTGGTTTCCCCTTGCCTTTTCCCCAAATTTACATGGTGGTCTTTTTACCTCTGCCTTTGACACCATTTCCGACTGTAAGGACAAATGAGTGCCCTGCTCTGCTCAGCTGCAGAGTTGTCCACTTATTCGGTGGATACTCGGTCCCCAG
The DNA here is from genome assembly GCA_014155875.1 of Cepaea nemoralis. Lineage (NCBI taxonomy): Eukaryota > Metazoa > Mollusca > Gastropoda > Stylommatophora > Helicidae > Cepaea > Cepaea nemoralis. The sequence continues at coordinate 51,548 of JACEFZ010023420.1, forward strand.
AGCTGTGTTAGCCCACCGTAGGGGTTTCCATCCTCTACCGCGGGGAGGTGCAGTTTGGGGTTTTCCCTTCATAAAGTTATGGTCTTGACCCAAACTCTCCAGTACTTTTAGAGGACTTGCATCCACAACCCTTTAAT